>CAJUYH010003549.1:0-31740 GCA_910591685.1 Galerucella tenella | reverse complement strand
TTCCATCATTAAAATGTTAATACATCTGGAATTAAACAGCATAATTGAGCCGCATTACAGACCAATTGAAAGAAACTTTTCAAATCACAACTTTCTCGTTAAATAAACAGGAAGGTATGGAAAAACTTCGCAGGCTTTTAATTCCAAAGAACTTTGGATCGAGAAGTTTGACATTTCCAGTTTCAGCGCTTTTAGGTACGTGTCGATGTGGGAGCGTAAATTGAAGTATTTACACTGTTTCTGAAATGGAATTGAATCGTGGAAATACAAAGTGAGTTTTGAGTGTGAAACGTATTGTGATATCTTTTAGTCAATACAATAAGTTATTCCTGTAAGATGACACACCGAGTGACCAGCAACACCACCTATTCAGAGGCCCTTCCACACCTATAATTTGCCAAGTATCCATAGTAGGATACATTCATTACAGTATCAATTTTCTCGGATTCCCAATTTTCCCTCAATTTTTAAAAATTTTGGCTGGTCTTCTCAATTATTCTTCTTATTTTGTCTTTTTTTTTTTTATTTTTTTTTTTTATTTTTGCTTAACGTGCCTCTAAAACCTCTAGTGATTTCAATTTATCTGAAATCAGTGGTGTCTATTTCAATTATAATGTATTGAATAAGAAGAATTTTATATTTCAGGAATCATTCGATTTTAGTTAATTAACACTTCTTAATAATCTTAATAATTCTCAAGGGAAGACTTCGAACTTATTATAGCTTCCGAAAATAATCGTGAAAATTGTACAGTAACTAAAGATTCAAATCCTTTTGTGAAGTAAGATCTCTATCATCCATGTCCAAACATAATCATTCAGTATCAAAAAATAGTCAGATTATCTCTAAACTGAAGCATGAGGGAGGTCATAACTTCAAAAAGCCAATTTTGACAGGTTAGTGCATGGAACACAAGGTGTTGGGATATTTCAGTGTTAGAAAGCGATCCAAACGCGGCATTGGGAAAATTTTATTTGGTGTGGAATGAAATTGCTTCTTATCATGAGCCAAAGTTCAGGGTTTTTAGTAGTCACAAAAAATCTTCTGTTTGGTTTACTAGGGAAATAAGAAATACTCTTGGAGAAAAAGACAAATATAGGAAGCTGAAAATGGTGTCAGATTATTAAAAATTGAAATATATTGAAAATAGAAGAACACCAAAAAATCTTATGAAAATTGAAGAGAATAAATACATTTTTCAGTCACAAGAATATGTTTCGAATGATATAAACTATTTTTGAAACTACATTATTAGTAAAAAGAAAATTCTGTGAGTGATTAATATTAAAAAGACGCTTAGAAATAGCAGTATATGACCACGGAGTACTAATCGCTAAAACCACTTTTACTTTATGTTTTCGGGGTCGCTGAATACGAATCTGAAATTATTTTTTTCCTAAAAACGGAGGAACACTTGGTAAAATGGCAATTAAGCGTAAAATTCGTAAAACTGGATTTGATAATTTTTGATATTCAACTCGCCATATCTTAAACAATTATCAATATTTTTTCATGGCAATTCAGCTGCTTATTTTACAACTCAATAGCTGCAAAATAAGCCCATGCCGATGATTCTCTGACATTTATTGAATGGATAGTGAATTTTTAAATGTGTGCCGTCACAAATTCCGAGTTTTTTCATATAATCGCAAAAGTTGAGTGACGAAGTTTCGATTTTCGAATAATTAACTATGTAGTATTAAAATTTAGGAAGTTTTTGATAAAGTTTCAGCTCTTAATATTCAATAGAAAAAAAAATAGGCGATTTCAAAGTCGAGCGCTGAGGGCGTTTGCGCGCCGTGCAACGGATCAATCGTTTGCCGCGACAGGAACCATCTGTATGTTTGAAGTATTGCTTATTCGGCGAAACGGCATATGCCGTGAGCTGTTGATTGTTGGTGTGTATTATACGCATTGTCAATGCAAACAGAATTTCTTTATACTTTCTATATAATTGTGAGCAAAATTTATGATGAATAAAGATTTATATATAAAAAAAAATATTGCTTATTATGATCTTTAAACCATTTATTTGTTAGTGTGAGCAACCAGAATACATTTAAAATGATATTTTTATGAACAGTGTAAGAATATTCATTTCAATCGAGATTATCTAAAATTAATACATTACATTTATGTGATTGTATACATTTTACACTTTTTTGTATACATTTTACACATTACTAGTTCCTTGCAAACATTATATTTTATAACTCTAATTTATTAAAATTTGTAGAAGTTATTTCGTCATGTTACCGATGGTAACATCAAAATTATATTTTCCGTGCCAACTAAATTCCTTACTACTACGTTAATTTGTTTGATGCGTCTGTATACTGTTTCGTGAAACACGTTGTACAACAATTTGCACAAGCACTATAGATTCGGCGTGCATCTCAGTAATCCACGAATCTCTACTACTACTATTTTTAGTATTTGCATCATATTTATACGATCCAAAGAAAAAATCTAAAGCTGTTCGTAATGACATTAATTGTTTACGTTATCATTTAGTCATTGAAAAAAATCCAGACATTACGAGACTTCCGCCGTCAAAACCAGCTATGCTCAAACACATTTTAAGAGCTCTTTGGCAAATCAATGAATGGAAGCAAGCAACTCAATCTGTAATTATTTCTGAAGATGTGACAAAGTTTGGCTGGTTAATAGAAAATGGTAAAATAACATTTGATTACTATGATGGCCCTACTGCAATGGAAATACTTCAGAAATATTTTTGTTCTTGCACTGGAAAAAATGCTTGCCAAACGAATATTTGTCCTTGCAGAAAGTCTAATTTGAAATGCTGTGATGTTTGTAATTGTAATGACACGTGCGCTAATAGAGATGTAATAAATGAAATGGATGAAATAAATGATGACGATTGACATATTTTAATGGCATTTATTAAATCTGTATTTAGATCACACGAATAACCCGCGCCGTGGCAAGCTATTGCTATGCGTCACGTGCACGACGCGCAAACGTCCTCGGCGCTCGACTTTGCAATCGCCTATTTTTTTTCTATTGAATATTAAGAGCTGAAACTTCATCAAAAACTTCCTTACATACTAAATTTTAATACTACATAGTTATTTATTCGAAACTCGAAACTTCGTCACTCAACTTTTGCGATTACCTATATGAAAAAACTCGGAATTCGTGACGGCACACATTTAAAAATTCACTATTCATTTAATAAATGTCAGAGAATCATCGGCATGGGCTTATTTTGCAGCTATTGAATTGTAGAATAAGCAGCTAAATTGCCATAGAAAAATATTGATAATTGTTTAAGATATAGCGAGTTTATTATCAAAAATTATCAAATCCAGTTTTACGAATTTTACGCTTAATTGCCATTTTACCAAGTGTTTCTCCATTTTAAGGAAAAAAACAATTTCAGATTCGTATTCAGCGACCCCGAAAACATAGAGTAAAAGTGGTTTTAGCGATTAGTACTTTCGTGGTCACTACAAGGTCTATTTGGGGGTGAGTCCCGCTCGCCTATATCTTTAATAGAGAAGTAAAGTTCAATGTTTTTCCTGAAATTTGGAAAACTGCAATCACCATACCGATTTTTCCGGCGATATTAGAAACATAAAGAATTATAGACCCATATCAATATTGTGTGCTCCTGCCAAATTATTTGAAAATATCATATACAATAAATTATACACAAACATTGCAAAATACATAGTGTTCCAATAGCACGGTTTTGTATTGAATAAGTCTATGAATACAAACTCATTCACATTTGACAATCATGATTTTGCGACATTTGGCGATCATTCACAATTAGATGCTCAGTGATTTTTGTAAGGCATTTGATCGTGTATATCATGATGTCCTGTAAAAAAAGATACACGGAGGATTGTTTTTCATTCACTTCTCTCCTCCATTTGGGAAATGCGCTGAGTGGACTGTATATTTTTCCTGAAGCTGATTTGGTTGTTCACTTACTTTCTATACCAGCGGCCTCGATTACAGGCTTAGTAGCGGAGGAAGAGGTTTGTGTTTTTATTGTAGATGGTTCTACGATGAGTTGTAATGGAACATTAATCCATTTTATATTAAAAATTAGTCGGAAACTTAAAATATATTTTATTTGTCAAACTTGACAGACAACCAACTTACTAACTTTTCGTTTCTATAGCAACAGCTAGATACTTTATAGTGAGCTTATGAAATAATTATAACTGCTCACTTTCTGGAACACTGGTAGATTTTTTAGTTACTTATTACAAACTTGCTTCGGACATGAGAAAAGGGGGTAGGGTGAAGGCATGCAAGTTCGAATACAAAATGGTTTGTTTTCGAACATACTGCCCGCGCGGCAGGTGAGACCTTGAAATCCTAGATTCGGAAATATATGTAAATGTATTTTGTTGTTACTCAACGCCACAAAACATACACGTACCGGCTGATTAACAACAATATTATTCTATGTATGAATAATGATAAAACAATTAGAGTGAAAAAAATCCTAAGACGAACTATACAATACTAGCAGTGGCCGGTGATGTGCCAAACATTCTAAGGTGAAAGGGAGGTAGAGATTGAAGGGGTATCCTCGTTAGGGACTAATACCACCTTTGTGATGGGGCGAGTGAGATATCCAGATTGTGTATATACTTGGACTGATCACACTTTTGAATCTTTTCCAGTGGAAACTTGTGTAATGCGAGCTAGTGGCCATTTCATGGGGGGATTACCTTCGTATTTGAGAACTACCAAATCGTTAACTTTAAGCTTTGATTGGGGATGCATCCATTTTGGTCGGTTCTGCAAACGGTTTAAGTAGTCTGTTGACCAGCGTCTCCAGAATTGTTGTTGCGCCTGAGTACAGAGCTGCCAGTGCTTTAACTTATTGATCGGAGTCAGAGAAATGTCCACTTCTGGATAAGACATAGCAGGGGAGTGCACTAAGAAATGACCGGGAATCAAGGGGAGTAGATCGTTCACATTGTCGGATAATGGGAATAAAGGGCGTGAGTTTAGTATTGCTTCCACTTGACTTAAAATGGTTGAAAACTGTTCGAAAGTGTAAGATGGATTTTTCACAATCTCAGCTAAGTATACTTTAGTGCTTTTGATGGCACTTTCCCAGATGCCTCCCGAGTGGGGAGATCTTGGAGGAATATGTTTCCAAGTGATTTTAGATTGAGAGAGAAAATCTCCCAATTGAGGAGCATTATCAAGTAGGTATTGATTGACTTATTTCAAGTAATTGTCAGCTCCTACAAAATTTGTGGCATTGTCACTGTATATTATTGATGGTAGTCCCATACGTCCTATAAATCGCTTTGAGCAAGCTAAGAAAGAGTCTGCAGATAAGTCAGAAACTAACTCTATATGAACAGCCTTTGTGGATGAACATACAAATACTGCTATATAGCTTTTCATTAAGGGAGCCTTCTATAGTGATGAGGACTTAGTGAAGAATGGGCTACCGAAATCTACTCCGGTGTTGCTAAAAGCACGCAAAGGAGTAACCCTTTCTTTGGGAAAATTAGCCATGATTTGACTGGAAGCAATAGCATTGAAGCGTGTTCATGTGGGACATGAATAAATAATTTTCTTCAGAGATCTGAGGCTATCTATGGGCCAATAATGTAATCGTACATTATTGAGTACATTTTGAGGGCTTGCGTGACCAAATCGTTAATGCTCATGGCGCAAGATCAGGATCGTGAGATGATGTTTGGAAGGTTACAATATTGGGTATTTTTGGTCAAAGGGCAAGTCAGCATTGGACAATCGTCCTCCTGCTCTGAGGAGATGGTTGTTATCAAGAAACGGGTTAAGAGAAGCGATATGCTTGTTATGAATGGGTTTGTCTAATTTCAAAGATTTAATTTCCATAACAGATGAGATTGTCTGGATTTGTTTTATTATGGAAGAACTAGATTGATCTAGTTCTCTTGGGCTCAGGAGACCTGTCACTTTTTCCCTATTCCTGAGATTATATATGAATCGTAGAACATAGGCAGTTTTCCGTTGCAGCTTGTTTAGAGAGGAACATTTTGAGAAAAGACATTGCCAGAGGTTAGGTGATGGTTTGGTATTCTAGGCAGAGTACTTTCTTCCGTCGGAAGGATTGGATATTGGAGAAAAAGAATCGAAATAGTACAAGTCGGATTCTGAGTTGAAGAGCAAAGAGGGGCCTGATTTCCACAGGTGAATAGAATCAGGTTGAAATTTTTCTCTGGACAGCACATCGGCGGGGTTTTGGACAGATGATATGTGTCTCCAGGTCGCTTGCTTCGTAGCAGTTTTAATAAAGGACACTCCATTACACACAAAGGTGCTCCATTGGGTGGGAGATCCTTTGACCCAAAATAGTGCTAGTCTGAGAGTCTGACCATAGGGAAGATTCATTTATAGTAAGTACAGGCAGGGAAACTGAGTGAATTCTAGTTAATAGAGTTAACTGTATAAACCCTCACTTCGTGGAATCTACTCATCATATGGTTTTAAATGAAACTAACTGTTTCTAAATGACTCCACAATATATTTGTAAAAATGTGTAAATTGCAAGTAAATTATTGACAATTCTAGTTAATAGTTGAGATAAAAAAGTCATAGAGCATAGTTCCAGTTTGGGTATGGTGAGCGGTTTCTTAATGGGAGCTACTCTAGATTTGGCGGCTATCAAAGAAGACGTGACAGAGTTATCAAAGTAAAAGGTGCGTAAGTACAAACAGCATTCGGAAGCTATGGTGCTGGCATCGCAAAATCCGTGCCATTCGTATCCTGTCACGGTTTCGTGCGAGGAATTACATAAGAAGATAAATTAGAGACATTGGACAGAAAATTCTTCCAGTCATTTACTATATCGGATTCAGTTATATGCTGGTCCCATGCAATACCTTTGGACCACAGTTTTTGGATGAGCATTTTTTCCTGTACTATAACAGGATTTACTAATCCTAAGGTATCATGGCACTTGGCCACATGTGACAATATTTTTCTCTCAGTGATAGGGTATATTTCTTGCAATTTAGGTAGAGATATCTGAAAATTATCAGAAATAGGCCTAGTCCTAGCACTTTACAAGGGGCTTCGTCGGGATTGAATTATTTGACGATCGCTTCACATTCAGATGTAGAGCTACAGAAATTTTTTGAGTTGGATCTCAGCTTGTGTAATTTCAAATGAGCAGGAGATAAAAGATAAACCAGAGAATTGTATAAAACATTTAACTCTTGTTCTGAATCTGCTCCTGATAGAATATCGTCTAAATAGGTTTGGAGCAGTATGGTTGTTGAGCAAGTGGTAAGTCAGGTCGTCGTAGAGCTATTTCTTTGAGTACTCTGTAGGCAAGGAATGGGGCACTTTTCTGGCCAAAGGAGACAGTGGTCAGTTCGATGCATTGAATTTCGTCTCATGGATTGTCCCTCCACAGAACATTTTGGAGAGAACAATATTTGGGGTTCATTGCCACCTGCCTACACATCTTTGTGATGTCTGCTGTCAGTGCATATCTGAAAAGCATGAACCGAGTAAGTATATCAAATAACTCGGGTTGTACGGAGGGCATAACTCGGGTTGTACGGAGGGCCCTCGTAAACTGATATCGTTAAGAGAAAGACCCGAAGTAGTGGTTGCAGAAAAGTCGAAAACTATTCTAGTTTTTGTGCTAGAACTTTGTTCCCACACAACACATAAGTGTGGGACAAAGTATTTATTTTCCATAGAAGCATTGTGCAGAGAAAAAGGTATAACTTGAGCATGACCCAAGAGTGAGTACTCATCAAGTACTGCTTTGTACTTTGTTTGAGTTGTGGGTTTTTTTGTTAGCGTTTTTCTAATGACAAAAATCTGTTCTGTGCTTGAGTGAATGATTCCCCTGAGTTTTTTTGAGCTAGAGTATGAATAATTATGGGCAGGTCTACCTGGTATTTTTCATTAGGGAGAATTTGGGTAGTGCCTTGAAATATTTGTTCCGCCAGATCATCCTGTTCGGAATTTGTTAAATGGTAAACCATTTTCTTGGTTTACAAATTTTTCTAAAATTTCCTCTAGCTTCTCTTCTTGAGTTAAGCTAGTTGTGTGGAAAGAGTTGCTGGGGTGAGCAAAGCGAGACAGAGCAGATAGACACTGGGGAGGCACGACTCCCGATAGTATCCAGCCCAATCGGGTCTGAACTAGAGTAGGGTAACCTTTTCCCAAGGATTCAACACCAGGAAGTAATAGTTCATAGTAAATATCTGCTCCTAATAGAAGCGATATTTCTCCCGGAGAGTCAAATTCTTTGTCTGCTAACTTGGCCCTGATATCATAAGGTATAAGCAGTTTGGAATAATTTATGGGCACTTGAGGAAGATGAGAGGTGATTTTTGGCACCACGGCACAGGAAACAGTAAACTTTTGAGATGAAGAGCGATGAGAGTATATATCCAAATCCATCACTTTCATAATAACACTATGTTCATTAAGAATACCTGCCACTTGCAGATGAGATGGTTTTAAGATTACTTTCACATTTTCAACTGAAGAGGAAATTATGGATGAAGTTTGGCTTCCAGGATCCAATAGTGCTCTTGCTACTATTGGCCTTCCGTTTTCGGGATATAAGTGTACTTAAGCGGTAGCTAATAGTATGTGAGAACCAGCAGTGTTCAGCGCAGACAAGGCTGTAGCCCGCTGGGGTTGAGCGTTCAAATGTTCTTGGGAAGTTGAAGATGGGTTTTGCGTCGGATGCTGATTAGAGGGTATAGAATTTTGGAGACTATGTCTTGAATGAGTATTAGTGAGATGAATAAGAGTATGATGCTTGTTATTGCAAGTAGCACATGTACCTTTGGAGGTACAATCTTGAATAGAATGCTGCAAACCTAAGCAGTTATAACATCTCTTGTTGGTTTTGACGAAATTTATTCTATCAGGAACAGGGATATTTCGAAAACCATTGCAACTATGAATGCGATGACCACTGGTTTTGCAATAATCACAGTTTTTGTCAACAGAGACACTAGAGCTTTGTTGGGAGTGAGAAATGGAGACTGGCATAGAGTACGAAAATGTAGAACGATTGTCGGTGGAACTAGAGTGAAGAGCCACCTGAGGAGTGTGGATTTTAGGAGCGTTACTTTTGGAAGTATGGTGAGAGTGTTTGGTAACATTTTTGTTATCTTGGTGTAAATCTGGATTTATGTTTTCCAAGATTACACAACGTTTTTGCAAAAAATCGAAAAATTGTTCAGAGGTTGATAATTATTTATTTACCTTAGCTTGTTCTTCAAAAACGCGACGAGTGTTAAAATCGAGCTTTTTGTTCCAGTAAGTGAACTATCAACGAGTCAAATAGTGTTTCCTTATCAGTTTCAACTGAATCCAAAGCATCTAGTATAGCTTTGGAGCTAGCACAAAACTATCGCATATTTTGAGAATTACACTTTTGTATAGTGGGCAGAGCCAATAACTGCTGATAATGCATTATGACGATTTGTTTCTTGATTCTATACCGATCTTCAAGAAGTTTCAAAGCTATCGCGTAATAATTATCATCAGTTACCTGTATTTTTCCCACTTTTTTTAACGCTTTGCCCCGTAGGTACGATTTAAGATAGTAGAATTTCTCAGATATAGAAGCTAATTTCGAATTATCTCCAATAAATGCATTGAAAAGTTCAATGAATGATGGATATTCCACGCAATTACCAGATAATGTTGGTAAATGTATGTTAGGTAGCTTTATGTTACGATCATGAAAAGTAGAAAAATCGGCTTCAGGAGTCAATACAGTAACGGATTCCATGATTCGTTTGAAGTTACTAATTACATTCACAGTGTGATTTTCAAATTCTTCCCTTTTTTTATCTTTGTGATTTTCTATCTGATCTTGGGTATCAATATAAGTTTTTAGAGTTCGAGTGAGCATGTCAACTTGAACCTGAAATTCAAATTTATCGCTACAATCCTTGTTGGCCGCGTAAAAATGTACTATGCGTTCGAGTTCAGATGTACAATTGCGTCTTCTCTTTTCAAGAGATTCCATATTTGTTTTTTTATTTTAACTAGTGAATCAACAATTAGTAGCCCCGACAGATAAGGTTATCAGAGCACTATAAGAGCAATAAATTACAATTAATAAATTATTGCGTGAGCAACCGAACTATAAGGGCGTCAGAGAACAATTCCCAAACTATGAATAACCCCGAGATATAAGGTTATCAGATTGCAGTGAGAGTTCGAGTGTAAGCTCCCGAACTATAAGAGCAATAGAGTTGAACTAACAACTTATTGCGTTAGCCGCCGAACTATAAGGGCGTCAGGAAACAAATCACAAACTATGAATAACCCCGAGATATAAGGCTATTAGATTACAGTGAAAGTTCGGGTGTAAGCTCTCGAACTATAAGAGCAATAAAGTTGAACTAACAGGTTATTGCGTTAGCTCCCGAACTATAAGGGCGTCAGAGAACAAATAACAAAATATCAATAGCCTCAAGATATAAGGTTATCAGAGCAAAGTGAGAGTTTGGGTGTAAATTCCCGAACTATAAGAACAATAGAGTTGAATGAGCAAACTATTTGTGTTTCTAGCTGCTAGATCCTAGAAACCACCTTCTGTAGTATTATTAAACTTAAAACTTAAACATGTGGCCCATCCAATAAGAACAATAAAATTAACAGTGTAAATCAATAACAAATTCAATAAATTCAAATCACTAAATCAAAGAAAGTTAATCAATAATTATTATTGATTGTTATAATTTTATCTACTGAGTGCGAGATTTTATTATTTACTACATTGTACATGTTTATATTTTAATATTCAGATGTTAATTGTGGATCAAGTTTTTATTTTTAACTGAATGATTTTATCAATGTTTTAAAACTGGCTCGTTTTCATATAGGTATATTATATAAATCTACTATGGATCAGTATGTAAGATATTTTAATATTCCCATTGTCGAAACATACAATGTAAGAAATTTTGGTGAATGTGATGATATTTTCAAGATTAACCGACCTAACCAAAACTTTACTATACTCCATAACAATATTAGAAGCATATCCAAAAATCTGGATGAACTTAAACTGTTGTTATCGACAATTACAGATTTTGATTGTCTAGTTTTAACTGAGACTTGGAAAATTACCGATATCAATTTGTACAACATATCAGGATATAACGTAATATACAACAAAGGCGATCTTAACCAAAATGACGGAGTCGTGGCTTACATAAATTGCAAATATTCTTTTGAATATGACATTCTAGCACTAGGACCCACAAATATTTTAAAAATTATTGTTACTATTAATGATAACAACAAAGTTATAATCCTTGCTTTTTATAGATCACCTTCTAAAGAAAATTATAATCCAAGTATCCCTGAATTTACTTATAATTTACAAAATATCCTAAAAAATAGTGGTATCAACTCTGAAAATTACTGTCTGTTTGTTGGAGATATCAATATTGATTTATTGGATCTAAACGATGATACCATAGAATATTTAAACACCCTGAATGAGTACGGATTTACATCCACCATTAATAACGCAACCAGAATGTCCGCTTGTTTAGATCATTTATTTATAAAGTCAAAAACTGATATTCTGGAAAATATTATCCCGGTAGTAATAGAAACTGACATTACAGACCACTTTACAATAGCATTACAGATAGTTTATAATAACAAAACAAATAAAAAGAGAAGGGAGCATTATACTAAACAAATCAATTATAAAAAACTTGCTGACAATATCTCAAATGAGTCTTGGTACTCCATCCTAAGCTGTAGCAGTCCAGAATCAGCAACAGAAAAATTAATAAAAGTTATACAGAAAAACGTCAATTCATGTACCTTCTTAAAAAAACAAAATAGAAAAAATACAAAAATTACACCTTGGATTACAAAAGCTCTGATGGAATCCATTAGTAAAAAAAACAAATTGTTTCGACAAACAAAACTCCATCCTAATGACCATGATTTACTGTTAAACTATAAGACATATAAAAATAAACTGCATTCACTTATCCAAAAAACAAAACGTAACTTTTATAAGGAAGAGATAGAGAAAAATTTTACTACTAATAACAAACAATTATGGAGCATAGTACAAGATTTGAGTGGAACAAAAAAAGACAAATTGCCTCTTGAAGCTATAAGTGATCAAATGGGAAATAAACTGACTCATTCAACTGACATTGCAAACGAATTTAACAAAGCATTTTCAGAAATCGGTGAAAAGTTAGCTAGACAAATTGACAAAAGCCCCTGTAAGATAAAAGAAAATGCTTCCTTGTCAAACTCGATGGTCTTGTTACCCACAAAGAGATGTGAAATAGATACATTAATTAAGGAATTAAAAATTAAAAAAGCAAATGGTTTTGATGAGATTAATGCAGAATGCTTAAAAGCAATTTCACCATTTATACTAGATCCTCTAGTATATATTCTCAACTTGTGTATAGAAGAAGGGATATGGCCAAAATCCTTCACAAAAACAGTAGTAATACCAGTGTACAAAAATGGAGACAAAACACTGAAAATTATCGACCTATATCACTCATTCCACACATGTCAAAAATATTTGAAATGCTGTTAAAAAATAGACTTATATCGTATATTAACAGATTCAATTTAATTTCTCCCAAACAATTTGGATTTAAGAAAAATACCTCCACCCAATATGCCATTTTAAATTTAACATCAAAAGCCTATGAAGCATTGAATGATAACAAGGTTTGCTTATGTGTATTTTTGGATCTGACAAAAGCGTTTGACACTGTTAGCCATTATAACCTATTACAAACCTTAGAAAATATTGGCATACGGAAAAATAGTCTACAGTTATTCACAAGTTATCTCTCAGAGAGAAAGCAGGTAGTAAAGATTGCCGGGCAAACGAGTGGTCAAAGAAATATATCTTATGGAGTACCACAGGGAACAATTTTGGGTCCTGTCTTGTTTAATCTTTATATTAATGGTCTATTTTCTTTGCGCAGTGCAGGACATATAATTGGGTTCGCTGATGATACTGCTATTATTTATGAAGCAGATAACTGGTATCAATTGAAAATAAAAGCAGAAACTGATTTAAAACTAATAAAGGCCTGGTTTGATAATAAAATACTTACCATAAATTTAAAAAAAACTTTTTACTTACCACTCTCCAACTACAACCTAACTAGCGATCTATTCAAACCTCTCGAAATATCACAAAACGGACAAAATATCAGTATAAAACCTGTGATGAGTATCAAATATCTAGGTATTACCATAGATACAAATTTAAAGTGGGATTCTCACATTAGATACGTGATAAAAAAACTACAATTCATCCTCTATAAATCTAAATACCTGAAAAAGTGTATACCCACTAAATACCTTCGAATGTTATACTTAGGACTAGTCGAGAGTCACCTACGCTATGGTATATTAGCGTGGGGAAGTGCTCTAAAAACTCAAATTCATCCATTAGAAATTATCCAAAAAAGATTTTTGAAGATCATTCTGTCTAAACCTCATACATATCCTTCAGATCGATTATATAGGGAAAGCAACATTTTTGACTTGAAACAGTTATATTTTCTTTGTGCCTCTAAAAAATACCACGCCATAAAGGATAAAAGTAACCTACCTTTACATAATTATGAAACTAGGAACAAAAACCACTATATTGTTCCGAGAATGATGAAATCTTTTGGTCAAAGATCTTTTTCATTCCTAGCTCCGAAAATCTATAATTGTATCCCTGACAGTATCAAACTTATAAATAACCCCATGCTATTCAAGAAGAAATTAAAAGCGTTTCTTTTGGAACAGGCGAGATATTTCTGTCATATTGCTTTAATGGTGTAATTATACATATCACGGACAACCATGATACATAGGTATATCAAAAAATAAAAAAAAATAAAAAAAAAAATAAAGAAAAAACGTATGGTCACATTAACCAAAGTTTTAAAATTTTATAATTTGATTTTAAAAATATTCAATTTATTATTATTATTGTAATTCTATCCTTGTTTTTATTGATTTATATGTATTTTGCCGAAACAGGTGTATGTACACCTATCGGAGACCTTCGGGTTGTTTATTCACTAACCAAACATATTATTATTTGTAATTACTTATATACTTTGTGAATAAATTATTATTATTATTATAATCACGCATATTGAAACAGACGACAACTTGACGTTTTAATAATTGACTTTTTCTGATATCCCAGTATCTGAAACATATTAAAGCAGAACAAAATATACTATTTTGGCCACAGCTGGTTTTCTGAAAAGACTTATCCTCTTTCCTTATAATCTAAGCACTGATTGAATTATATTCCTGGGAAATGCAAAATTCAATAGCGGCACTTCACTATAGTTTTATTACTATTATCATTAGATAGTTTTCGTGAAATTAGAGTTGTATTAAAAGATACTACCTTTCGGTTTCAATATGGTGTGCACTAGAGAAGGGACTTGACTGGCATTACTTGAAGAATGATTATAACTGGCATCACTCGAAGAATTACCATAACTGGCATCACTTGAAGAATGACCAAAACTGGCATCCGGCTCGAATTAGACCATAAAATGGAGGATTGTTTTCCATTCACTTCTCTCCTCCATTCGGGAAATGTGCTGAGTGGACTGTATTACAGGATTACAGGCTTAGTAGCGGAGGAAGAGATTTGTGTTTTTATTGTAGATGGTTCTACGATGAGTTGTAATGGAACATTAATCCATTTTATATTAAAAAGTAGTCGGGAACTTAAAATATATTTTATTTGTCAAACTTGACAGACAACCAAATTACTAACTCACTTTTAGTTTCTATAGCGACGGCTACGTTATAGTGAGCTTATGAAATAATTATAACTGCTCACTTACTGGAACACTGGTAGATTTTTCAGTTACTTATTACAAACTTGCTTTGGACATCAGAAAAGGGGGTAGGGTGAAGGCACGCAAGTTCGAATGCAAAATGGTTTGTTTTCGAACAATACATAAGATTGGATCTGGAGAGGATCTTATAGAATTGATTGCAAGTTATTTAGGAAACAGAAAATTCATTGTTGAATGTAATGGAAATGGCTCCGGGAAATTTCCTGCGAACTCGAGAGTACCTCAGGGTTCAAATGTAGAACCGCTTCTATTTCTCTTATTCATCATTTATCTACCTTCAGTACTTGAACACAAATTCACAATGTCTCTTATTTGCAGATTATCTTAAAATATATAGCACATAGCGCGAGATAGTAGCTTACTGCAGAGAGACATACACAATGTATATGAATTGAGTTTAGTGCACAAATTACTCATCAATTTTAAATGGTGCAATGTTATAAGCCTGTCTCGGACAGAAAATAAAATTATTTTTAATGATGAAATGAAGGGGAGAAGTATCAATAAAATGTACAGAAGCTAAAGAGCTTGGTGTTACTCACAAAAATACTTTCTCATTTGTAAAACATATTAGAAACTTGGTTTCTTCAGGTTTTGTTATTAGGGTTATGTTATTAGGCAACGAAGGCTTTCCATGATATTGATATAAATAGAATTGTTATATTTCACTTTAGCTAGACCAATATCAGAATTTGCCAACACAATTTGGTTCTCTGATGGTATAACTATACTAAAGGAGGTAGAAAAGGTCCAAAATTGATTTCTTTGGTATTTGTACTCCAAAAAATATAATAAATGGCCTTATTACAATACCGTAAGTTTATAAAATCTAAGAGCGCAATTTAAGATACTCTCGACTGAGCAAAGACGTGATTTATCAGTAACTACATTACGGCAAAAGCTTCTCTTCCAGAAATTTTGAAACTTTTGTAGATAATTCCAATGTGTTAATTTATACGAATTGGTCATTATCTGAAACTAGGTTTTATAATCTTATTTTAGATCACATTATTAACACTTCCATAGGGCGACGTCCCAGCGATGTAGTGGAACGCGTTTGATGCGATAATTACAGTCAAGCAAGGTCGGACATAGTTAGTACTTGGATGGGTTACCATGCCAGGGAAAACCATCGTATAGGGCCCGTACAGCCTGCAGCGGACTAGCATATCACAGCTCGCAGGCATCATACCAATGAGCTTGAGGTAAAATCGAGGTCCCGTCCATGGATGTTGGGCTCGTTAAAGAACGCTACCACTGGTGGGTTCGCCAAAATTTCCGGTTAGGGGTAGAGTGCTCCCGGCGTCGGTAATTAGCCTCAGTCGCAGAAATAGGCCGACGTTAAATAGCAGAATAAAAAAAACACTTCTATAAAGTAACTTGAGAAGGCTGCTATTTGAATTTTTACATATCTGGGGTGTGCTTTTTTTATATAATCAGGGTCATCCCATTTATGTATTCATTCATGTATCAGCGTTTGTTATAATTGAACCTTGTAGTAAGGCATCAAGCCTGTTGGGTTTATGAATAAATAAGCTATAATATAATACAAAAAATGGAGCAGTACCTGTTAAACGGAAGAGTCGACATGATACTTTGCATTGGGGAATATTTAGAAACTTGTCTCCTAGCATTTAGAGTTTATGCTCAAAAGTACCCTGATAGAATTCACTCAAAGAAGGAAGTTATCAAAAGACTGCTCAATAGATTTCGTGATACTGGTAGCGTTGCATACAAGAAGATGACCAACACTAAACCAGTTACTGGCGACAACGCCAACGAATTTGATGTACTGCTGCTGTCGGTTACGGAAAATCCTGATACCAGTAATAGGAATATTTCAAGTGAATTGGGAATAAGTCAAGTGAGTGTGTGTAGAATACTCAAGAAAAATCGATACCACCTGTATCATATCCAACTACACCAGCAGATGACACAACAGGATTATGATAAACGTTTAAATTTTTTCGTTTATGGTCTTTGGATGAAGTTGTTTACTGACGAATCAACTTTCCACAATAATGGGTTAGTGAATAGACATAATTTTCATTATTGCGATACAGCAAACAAACATTTATTCCGCACTGTTGATCGCCAACACCGATGGAGTGTAAACGTTCGGGGAGGTATTGTGGGCGAGTATGTTATCGGCCTGTATTTTTTTGACGGACACCTAGAGGGTAGACAATTTTTGAGTTTTTTAAAAAAGACTTCTGGATCTTGAACACCTACCAATCAGCATCCGAAAGGAAATGTGGCTACAATTGGACGGAGCTCCTGCCCACTCTTCACGTGCAGTTAGAAACTACATCAATAGAAAATTCAGAAATAAATGGATAGGTAGAGGCAGTCATTTTAATTGGCCAGCTAGGTCACCAGAATTGACTAAGATGGATTTTTTCGAATGGGGTTAAATTAAAAATATTGTGTATTCTATACCCCCCACCCAGACGATATAAAATTGAGAATTTCGAACGCTTTCGCGATTATAACACCCGATATGTTAAATAATGTAGGTAAATCGTTGGAAGCTAGAATCACGTGTTGCATTGCACAAGATGGCAAGCATTTTGAACATTTATTATAGTAATTTTTCATTTTTTGCTTTGAATAATTTGTTGTTCGTTTTGTAGTACTAGTATTTATGTATTTGCTTTATTAAAAATTTGTTTTTGTTTCATTATGTACTCAAATACTTATCGGTAAAAAATGAGCAAGTGTACCTCTGCAACTACAAGTGTGCATATTTATTGGCAACTTCACTGTTTTTTTACAGATCATCAGTTTAAAATTTTAAAGAGTTTTACAATATGTTTCAAAATAGATTTACCATACAATTTAAGAAAATTGTAAATTGCACGAAAAGTATGGTACCTAGGTATAGGACACCCTAATACCATTCGAAAGAGGACATTTTTTTGAATATAGTAGATTATCAAAATACAGGGTGTTACATTCAAATTAAGCCCGATATTACCCATTGAAGGATGTAATAATTAAACTGAAAATTCTGAACACCCTGTGATTAGATATCCAGTACTCAATCGTGAAATACATTCAACAAATGTCCAACTATTGATATGAAAGAGAAAATTTGCTAGAACTTGATATATCAATGAGTTATTAATTTTTTTCGAAATGTTCACATTTTTAAAAAAGTCAGCATAACTCGGAACCCTCTGTATTTAGGTATAGGGAACCATTATGAATGAGTACTTTATTTTTTAGGGGCAATCAGAAAATGCAATAAAATATAGGGTGTCCCATAAGAAAAAATATAACTTTGATACGCCACACTTTATTGGAACATCCTGTATATTTCAAAATAATTTTGAAATGTAGCCTATATGAGTGTACAAACTACTAAAGTGAAAAACATTTTTAAACTTTCACCGTTTCGCTATAAACCTCCATCCCGTTGGTCGTGATTTACCCTGTATAACAATGTATTCCAACTTCCATCGTAGAAATATCTGTCATAAACAAATTTTTTATTGGAAACTAGTCGTTGGTGAAGATAATAATTCGGAAAAAAAATCCACTCCCTCCTTTTTTCACTGCTTATTTCTAATTCTTTATTGTCAATTTTTTCATTGCTGTCGAATGAAAATATTTAAATACTACTTATAACGCTGATAGTTCATTAAGCAAACAATTTTTCATCAACAAATGTATTTTTGCGATAAAATCAAATTTTTTTATATAAGGAAGAATTGTTTTCCTGATCATTTGATCTTAAACGGTTGTAGTCACACGGTAGTATATTTGCCCTTCCCTTGATCTTCCCAATAGCAAATTGACTATACTATCGTTCTCGGGAAATTTATTTAATCTAGGTATTCCCATACTATTTTTGAACTGATTACACTCAATGGCTGCTTGACTGATCGACATTATGAAAATCTTTGCCATCTTTATTTTCCATCAATATTGAACTGAGCTCACTTTCCTATGGCGTTGATTTCCGCTTGAAATATACTTGGTTTTTTTCTCCAAAGCTATCGGAGTGTTTAGTTTCTGCCACATATACTTGTATACCAGTTCCTGTTATTGCTTTTCAAGTCGTATGTGTATCATTGAAAATCATGCATTCTTCACAAGTCTGCTAATGGTATTTGGATCTCATTCCTTTTTGCTGCTTAATTTCGTTTCGAAAAATATCATACCATTTTTTGGCATGTCTTAAGTTTTCTAGTTCTTATTGCTCCTATAATACATTTACAAGCTAGTCTTTTGATTTTGATTTTCTTCCGTCATCAATAGGCTAGTTCTACTACTCCCCGCAATTGGTCTCACTATGGCTGGCAGTATACATCCAGCTCAGGATTTTCGAACTACATCAGAAAGTTCATTCTCCCAGGTTCCTGTACACGATAGAAGCAATTTTTGATTTGTATATAAGGTGTTTATTGTACAGAATCGTCTCCCATTAAGTTTGGGGGTTTTCGGGTTTTTTTTTTGTGAAGACTATTAAGATGGTTTTTGTGACGTTAATGTTGAGTACAAATTTCCCCTCATCAGCTATTTGTATAGTTAAGATCCTTTTGTACGATGTCACAAAGGCTATTCTCGAATTTTCCCCTGTCCGTTATCATAATATCATCTTCAGGATACCCCGAGGTAAGGCAAACCACACAGGAGTTATACATCAATGGAGATGCTTTTTGGCAGGATATTCAGAGGACAGGCAAACCTCATAGGAATTCTACAGCGATGGAGATGCTCTTTCTTTCTGTGGACATCCTTTTGTTGTACAGATGGGGACAATGTCTAGACTCGTCCTCGTCTCTGCTACTCTAGTAGTGAGCAGTTCCGGCATCAATTTGGGTGTTGTGTTGTATAGACATTTTCAAACTAATGCCCCATGTAGGGTATTTCCAAAAGCTCCTCCTATATACTAAAAAGGAAATACTACAGTTTCTAGGTTATCTGAACACCCCAGATATCCTCTCTCAGTTGTCTCTGTAGATCTGCCTGCACGGTTAGCATAATGATACGGGTAGAGAGGTAGTCTCTCTGGAATTTTTGCTCTATTATAGTTGTCAATAGCTTTTGAAATCGTCTTCAGCACAAATGATATGCTGGGTTAATTTGGTCTGAGGGATTTGGGGTTGGTTGTGTCCCTTTTCCCGCTTCTGGAATGAAGGTAACTATTATCCTTTTACATGCTCCTGGTATATAACCCAGTTTTAAGCTGCCCTGACTAATTCCAATAAAGTGAAATTTGGTTCTGACTGAAGCAATGCTGGTAAAATCCTTAAGGCAATATCTATGGTGACCCTACTTTCCGCCATGACTGTGTAAAATCTTGCCGCAGGAGTTGTGTTCACATCTTCACCTGAATTGATCAGGTTATTTCTCTCTACTTCTCCAATTTCCTTATAGCAGGTGTTTCTCACCGGGCACAATAGAACTTTTATGTCTTATTGAATTTCACCTTGAAAATCAATTTGTTCGGTTAGGAAAGGGAGTTGTGCTGCACTCGCTTGAGTCAGTTCCAGGAGGTAGGACTTTTTATGAAGTTATTAACCGCTTCCTGGAGATCTCATTCCAAATTCCGTATATTTTAAATCGTTTTCGAGATATTTGCAGAAACACAAACCACTTTTCTCACTCCTCCTCTTTATTCCGAATATTCTCATAACTACTACGTAGATTTTTGATCTAACACGGGACAAAAACCAATTTGTTTTTTAAATGTGTAATCCTGTCGTGCAAGTGAATGTAATCGTCCTGAGTGAGACGTGGCTTCTCAGTTGTCTAAAACTTGAATGATAGAAGGTGTAACACTACAGTGTTACAATACTCAATACAATATTCATATGAATTATTTTCCAAATTCAACTAGAAAACAGACGTATATATCAAACTTGCCATAACAGTGATCTAGGATTATCTACTTCGAATTTTTACAGCAAAGTTTTTTGTCAAAGAAGTAAAGTACATCATTAAATTGAGCTTATCTTGTTCTTTCCAACTATGGAGACAGTGAAGTGAAATATACATACAGAGTATGTTTTCAGGTCAATTTTGTTTTATTCTGCTTCATGTCAAGCCTTTATTTTGTGAATGGAAACAATTATTGAGTATTTTCTCATTCATAACTCCATAGATTTGCTATGGTGATGTATTATAGGAATTGGGAAGTCAATCATAAGAGAACCAAGAGAACAAATCCACCTTTTAAAACTCTTCTCACTATTTAGGAAATGCTGAACAGTTAGGGAGGATTGGTTTCAGTTCAATCCCATGTGTTGTTTGACATATTATTCGCTTATCGTGTGCTTTTAAGTGATTTTCATTTCTGTAAAATAGTTTAGTAAGCTATATACACAATATAAGACCACCCTGTGAATGTTGGCAACTTCAAGTTTCAAATCTCGAATCAATAAATTCATGTACCTACCTACTAAATATTCCATATTCTTCATTGTTTTGTGTCTTTTTACGGAGAAGGTTGGTGACTTATTCCTCCAGTCGTATACATAATATTGTGTGATTTAAAAATAGGAGGATACAATTTAAGGTGAATAACCTGGAATTGAAGAGAGTTTTATTCAATATATTATATACCTATATAAGATATTAGGGTTTTTGAAGGAAAACTCTCCGATTTATTATTCAGTTTATCCCGTAAATATGGAAATATCAGTATAGTAGGCAATTTTAATTTGGATTTAAATGGAAATACTGAACACGTTAGAGATATAAGAAATATTTCATCAACATAAAATCTCACACATTTTATCAAAAATTTTATTCGTATCACCTCAAACTCTAGATCATGCCTTGATAATATTACTTCAAACATTAGTCCCGACTGCTTGGGAACAGGAATTTTTCATACAACTATTGCTGATCATATTAGTGTTTATCTGATTATTATCATTTGCGAGAAATTGACTGATATGAGCTGGTATTGGAGGAAATGAACTCACTTGTTAAATAATTTTAGATATAACTTATTTTGTCGATTTGTGTTTGACCATGGAAACTTTTTCAGAAAAAATAAGGTATACGGGGTGGTTAAATAAGGATCTGCGTAATTTGAGAAAAGATGTATTCCGCGAAATATATATTTTCAATCTGAGTAATTCTATGGATGACTGGGGTTCGAATTGCGATTTATGTACGATTTATGACGTGGGATGGACATAGAGTCGACTACGACTGCTTGGAGCACTTGTGTTCGAACGCAAAGAGGAAAGGATTGGTACTCAGCGGAGAGCGAAGAGGGAGTGGCGCGCGGTCGGCAGCAACCGCTCAGGAACTGCTTGAGTGGTCCGTGTATTGCGGATATGAATTAAGTATACGGAAACTGCAGATCGCGGTGCGGCGACCGCATCTTGCAACTGGTCTCGACTGCAGCATGCGATTCATTCATGGCCAGCCTAAGACATTCTCTAAATAAGCAAGTAGTAAGATTAGTGTATTCTGCAACTTTCCACAATATACCAGATTACGTTGTACTTTGGTAAGGTAACAGTTCATTAGAGGCAGCTATTCGTACTATCGATGACACGGATAATACTGCCACGAGTCGGACTTCTTTTACAAAATACAGGATTCATCCGTTCCCTCGTGTGTATATTTCGCAGACAATCTTATTTATCAATAAACACGAGGATGCGTTGGTTTCTCATTCTGATGTTCATAATTACGACACAAGGAACGTGATGAGTTTCGTACCGTTGAAATCTAAGTTACACGTTTCACATAATAATGAATGTGATGTAAGATTTCACAGTTAACTACAGAAATACACTAATAGTAATTTCAAGAAGTATACACGAAGGATATTGCTTTCGTTTGTGAAAGATTCTCTCAAGACTAATTGTTTTCACAGTGTCGATAAGTTCAATAATTTTGTCCGTTAGTTTCATACATCATTTTTCATTCATTTAGTTCTCCGATTTTTCGAATAAGTGACGTTGTTTTAGTTTTCGTTTTAAATTATTCCATATAGGTATGTTTAATATGCTTGTAGAGAATCAACGCATATGAATATTGTATTTTGAAGTTTTTATGTAATATTATGGTTGTATACTTCATGTATTATTTGGGACTGACATCTCTATTCACATGATTCATTGAATAACTATATACTACATGCTCATGTTTTTAAAACTCACATTCACCTACAAACAAAACAAAACAGAAGGAGAACGTTGGACGTAATCTTTCAAACATTTCGGGGTTCCAGGTACTCGTTTGGGTACTTCTTCCTTCATCACTTAAGATCCATTTTTTGTATTTTCAGGCTAGTATATATAATCTTACTATGACCTGGAAGATTTCGACAACACTTGAAGACGACGACTATTCCTTCTGACTATATTATATTTGTTGGTTCTATCTGAGTTAGATTTTGGTTCATCCAATTTTTGTTTTATCACTCAAATTTTTTGTATCAATTGATGATGCGCATTTTTTTCATTTTTTCAGCCTCCTTCATATGTTTTCTGGTACCACAACAACAGAATGATTAATTACGACGTGGATCGAGGCATCAACGTAACAACTGACTTGGCGGAAAAAATGAGCATATTAACTATAACAAATGCTGCCACGCGTCATTCGGGGAACTATTCCTGTGTTCCCAGCAACGCGCAGCCAGCTAGTACTTATGTGCATATTCTAAACGGTAAGCTAATTTTCATTCTCTCTATAAGTAGTTACTGTAATCCTGGTCTATTCCCATGGAGACCATGAATAAGGTGAATAGAAATAAGCTAGTCATAATCCCAGGAATCTATCAATATGAATATTTTTGACAAAAACCCTAGTAGAAAACAGAAAGTTTCTTCATTTAAGAGACAAGACGTATATTTGATAAACAATACCTGCTTCAGGTGTTCTTGTCCACTCCTCTAATGCCTTCCATACTGTTTCACATGGAATACTATTACATGGAGTTCAGAGGAAATACTTTTCAAATTATAGAAAGCTGTTTATCAAATCTTTTTCCACCAGTATCCATAAATGGTACGTTAAGTCATTTAGGAACAGTTTCATATGGAGTCCGCCGAGGTACAGTTTTCGGTCCATTACCATCCACTTTCTATATAAAAAGTGTGTATTGTGTGTGTGATATGGTTTTCCTAAGCTCAAGAACCTAATGTTCCTAAATACATATTTTTGCCACTATTTCACTATCACATCTTCATTTATTTAACAATATCTAATGATTAACGTTGTTGGTTACCTTGCCTCTTCCTTTTGTTTTTCATTTGTTTTCATTTTCATACTATAGGGACAACAGGGATACTTTGCGCTTAGAGATCGATCACAGCGACTAAAACAAACATAAAGATAGGTACACAATATGAATAGATATACATTTCTGGATAATGTATAATGTACATAATATATTCTCGTATCCAACAATTTACGCAAGTTGAAGCCTGCAGACATCCTAAAATTCCTCCGGGAAATAGGACTAAAGGAACTACTAGTTTCTGACACTTTCCTCAGAAACTGAGTAGAAGTAAGGGGGTACCATAGATCTTTTAGGTCTCAGTGAATGTCTCCCCAAAATACATACATACATACATCCAACAATTTAAATCTTGGGTCAGATTTGCCATAATATTTGGATGCATTTTTTCAATTATCCAAAGTTATTCGATTCAATTAATTTTCTTGAGTTATGGAAAAGCAGTATTTTATTGTTCTTATCATAAATTATCTCATTCAGTTCAATTACTTGATTTTGAATCAATAAAGAATTTTATGTTTTGCGTTACCTTTTTCTATGCATGCGCAGATGAGCGGATCTTCCAGGCACTACTATTTATAGTAGGTACAGGAAGAAGTTGGGGAGCATTGAGAAAATTGGAAATTAATCTCGAAGACGTAGACACATGGTTCAGATATTATAAACTCCCCCTTAATGATAAGGAAACTAACTATATGCCTTTCACTTCTTACGCAAATCATCTTGGTCCGTTAAATATATCGAACATCATTATTTGTAATCAAAAAGCCGAATATGTCGAATATTCAAGAATAATTATCGATTGTCACTTAAACTGTGACCTACGAGTTAATAATAAAAAAAGGTAAGTGGTCTCATACAATGTGACCCATTTTGTTTGGAAATACCCTCATGAAATCCGCGTTTCTCAAACGATTTCGATTCAATTCATTTGTTAGATTCAGTATCAAAAACAGTATTTTCGCGCATATTTGCATAGCTTAGTTACCATTTCCAACGCACCCTATCTACTTTTTCTTTGCAAAAAAGACGAAAGTCCATTGGACATTTTTTTTTTTCTCGAATATGACTAAGTATACCACTAGATTCAGAATCATCACAAATGTAAAATACCAAAATTTCATAGACTATTTCACTAGAGTAAATTAATAACTGACAAAATTTGAAGGTTTTGAACTGGCAATTTTTTGTCTTGTCGCGGCAATTTTTTGACGTTTAATATATCAAATTAGTGTGTATAAAATTCTATCACTCTGTGATAAAATTCAATATAAAATCTTTGTTAGTGGTTTCTGAAGAAACTAAGTTGTGTATTTATTCATTTAACTGCCTGAAAATTATTAAAACTGTTCCAAAAATTCAAATAAGTATTATTAACATGAATAATACAAGATTTGGAAATAATTCAATAAATGAAATAGAGAGTACAATTGAGCAAAGTATACCGCGAAATACAATGAAGACAAAAAAGTCTGCGTGGGAACAGCTTAGAATGTTTCTGGACGCACGTAATTATACGTTAGAAAAGGATACTTCTGAACAAGCTATAGCAAAAATTCTTGAAGATTATGGTTTTAACATGAAAAAAAGAGATGGAACTGATTATACTGAAGCTAGTGTGAAAACACTTTGGAATACGACTGCTCAAATGGTTCAGGAAAAATATTTTCTAGAATTTAACATCAAAATTGATCCATTTAAAGATATTACCTATAAATTTGCTAGATTGGTCAGGGATACAAAACGTAAAAAGCTTCAGGCTGAACCTGAAACCAGAAAAAGAAGTTCTAACGAGTTCACCAAAAAAGAATCAATGGAAATGGTAGAAAGCTATTCTGAAGATAATCCTGATGGGTTGTTAGAAAAAAAGTTTTTCATTTATGTTCGTTCGAATTAGCATGGCGTGGAAATGAAACTGCTAATTATTGTGATATTGATTGAAAAAGAATATGATAATAAAGGTTATTTTACTGGCAGGGTAGAATATAATCCAATCTTTTACAAAACGACACAAGGTGGATCAAAAGCTTTATCGGGCAGTAAGTGGCTGGTGAGAAATGATGCTAACAACAATTTGTGTCCAGTTCGTTTATTTTTAAAAATTATTTAAAAAGGAGAATCCAATCCTTATCTAACAACAACAAGATTATTTTTAATAGTACATCCAAATTGGGAGAAAGGATTATGGTGCAAAAATTCACCATTGGGAATTAATACGATTTCAGAGTGGACGAAAAGTAAACATAAATTTCCTTGAAGCTAATTCCAATAAATCATGAATCGTTATATAAATAAGAATTAGGAAGGTTGCACGTACGAAGTCAAGTTCAGAGAGTGAAATAAACATAAATAGTATTATTTATATTCACTTATGATGAACTTCACTCGTCGTATAAATATGCTAATGATAGTGTTTTAAGGGGCATTCTAATTATCGATTCTCATTATAATCATGATTACCATTACTATTAATATTAGTGTTAGTAATAAGGAGTTTAATGTATAATAGTAAATTAAAGTAATAAACAGAACGTGTCCCAGTGCTACAGGTAGTTGTTTTATTCCTGTAAGATGACCCACCGAGTGACCAGCAACACCACCTATTTAGAGGCCCTTCTACACCTATAATCTACCAAGTATCTATAGAAGGAAACATTCATTACAGGATCGGAATCCACCTCTGAGGACCATAGCATGGTCGACGTAGCACTGTTGACATGTGTGGCATTGAATAATCGGATCCTGTTGTTTACGCCTTTCCCACTGATTTTCTCGCCCTTATCCATAATGTCGTTGTATTGCGGAACAAATTTATCCTCCTCAATGATGTTTTTGTTGTTGATCGAGGACGGCCTGAATTCAATTTGGCTGATTAGGGGGATATCATCGCTCCAGTTCTGCTGCCTATTAAAGGCGTGTATTTCTGCCACAGTTCACTGGGCCATCCGGTGTCGAGGAGCGTGATACATTGTACTGTTCCATTGCTTCAGGTGGGTATGCAAGAACGTTCACATATTCTGTATGGTTTTCAGGTGAGTATTCTGTACCCTTTTCTAAAGAAACAGCTGTACAGAATTTGTTTCAATATGTGAATTCACTGTGTTTCTCGATAGGTGATGATGGTGGTTGTGAATTTGTGTTATGTGGAGCGTCTTCAGAGGTTGTATGTGGGTGGTCAGTGTTTTCCATGCACTTGTTCAAGTTTTCCATACACTTTAACTCTTTTGCTACGCACTAATTTAAATTATTTTTGTTGTTTTGCACTAATGGCCTGGTTGTTGGAGGGTTGTAGCCCGTTGAAAAATAATTAGAAGATGAGGAGATGTCGCCTTCTATTTCTACATCGGCGTGGCGTTGATGATGTGAGTCAATCGCCGTTAGGTTTTTATTATCGGCACGCACTCGTTGCTAACTCTCTACTTTGTGAATCGGATCGACGAAGTTGATTTGGCTTGATTTCTTCTTTCTTATACTCTCAGCGTCAAGTTTTTATGATGGTCGAAATTAAACTGGAATTCTGGGGAAGTGTATAGAATTTCACTTTTTGTGCACTTTTCTTCGCTTCCTGTACACCTTCCGCCGCTTTCTGTAGACCTTTGATCACTTTCAATACACTGTTTTGGTGATTTTCAGACGGAACTTCGTGGATATTCTTATGTGGGGATACTTTATTGGTTAGGCCATGTCATCTGGCATTTCTAAACCTATCCCTAGTTTTGGATATTACTCTGAAGGATTTTGGCTTTTTGGCTTTATTTATTAATTCAGTTTTCCCCCTACTTTTTTGCTTGCTGATTGTTGCTGCAGCACACTGTCTTTTCCCTTGAGATTGTATAGGAGATGCAGGTTCTCTTTCTGGAAGTGGGTAGGGGATAATTTGCTGAAATCTTGAGTCTCCTTTCGAAGATTCAAACTGTATTCTGTTGGCTCGCCACAGTCTTTTTCTGCTGGATCATCCGGGAGTTCGAGTTTTACCCCGATGATATTTTTGTTGTTTTTTACCCTTTTAAATTTTCTCAACAGTTTGTGAAGGAAATTTTAATTTGTGGAACTTATTTCTTTTACATATCTCCTGTAAGTTCCTTGTGGCATTACTTATTATTTCTTCTCTTATTTTTTCAAGAATCAAACCACAATAATGTTTTTCTTTTTTATTTCGACGTTTCGGTAGCGTTCCAGCTACCGTTGTCAAGATTAGCAAGTAATAAAATAATTTCTGGTCCCTATCTGACACAACGAAAAAAATATGACAACTAGACAATCAATAATATTCTGAAGTTTATGACTACAAAACTTTGTTGTCTCAGCAAAAAACAATAACAACGTCCATTAACTACAGAAGTCAAACATTGGAATATAGGTTGTGTCACCTTATAATTTCCCACTTGACGGTTCTGAGCCACTCCTGGAAGGTTTCCCTTTGTTTTTGCCTTCAATCCTAATCCATAGCACGGTCTAAGTTCTACAAAGGAAGCTGTGCTAATTTCCTCCAGTTTGTCTAGGCACTTCCACCCTTCTTGAGCTTCTTCATATTTATGTTATTCTGATCAAAGTGTGTCAATATTTTCCTATGCCTATCTTCAAACCTCCTTCAAATATAATTTTTTTAATGAATTCCATACTTTTTCACTATGTAGGGAACATTCAATATCTTCCAACCTAACTTGGGTAAGTGAACAAGTCATAACATTGTATCGTTCATAATTGTCAAACTGCTATTTTCATTATAAGGACTGCTTTGTGTTGAAAATATAGATAGCAATATAATATAAAATCACCCACGCAAAATTAAATATTTCTCAATCGTTCGAGTGCAATATGGAAAATCCAC
Source organism: Galerucella tenella (assembly GCA_910591685.1). Taxonomy (NCBI): domain Eukaryota; kingdom Metazoa; phylum Arthropoda; class Insecta; order Coleoptera; family Chrysomelidae; genus Galerucella; species Galerucella tenella. The sequence continues at coordinate 2,822 of CAJUYH010003549.1, read as the reverse complement.
ATCAATCGAATAGTATATTCTTTCTACGACCCACTTAAGAAAAAGTCTAGAAAATGAACATGTTAATAAACTGTAATATAACTTCAAATTTGAAATTTTCAACAATCTCATCCATAATTTTACCAATTTAATTTCATGTCTCCACTAATTGCTCGTGGTAAACGTACAGTTCTTAAATGTATAATTTGTATAATGCTACGGTTCCCCTTTTTAAATATGCGATGCTGTTATAAGTAGATGTTGCAGTCGTACTCCTGCAAGAAGGGTACCATACCATTATGTATAATAATGTCCACGCTGTTTGATTGGATCTTCGTTTGAATGGATGCGTTAGCCATTGGGTATCGGACATTTGTCAGTGTCATTTTGATTTGACGTTGAAAATTTGCTGTCAGTTAACCTGTTTAATGGAAATACTCACATATTTGCATTTTGCTAATTAGTTTGGAAAATTATCATGCCGAATAACATTCGTGGTAATAATTTTTTCAAAATAATTTTAACTAGATTTTAACTCGTCTTTATTGCTATTAGGAAATCCCACTCGTGAACTTAGTCCACTCGTGAGATTTCCTCAGCAACAAAGACTCGTGCATCTAGTTAAAATTATCAAAAAATGACCACCACTTGTGTAATAACTGTTGACAATAAAAAAAACTTATTTGCGGGGGATTGAGCCCTGGACTATCGCGTGGAAGACTGGTATGTTTACCACTCGACCACCGAGAAATATGCTAATTGTTTATCTAGAACGTCGGATGTATTACATAATTTCATAGAATCTGACTTCCCCTTAAATACCCATTTTATTCTGTTTTCAGTATTTGTTTCTAATTTCCACGAATTATTTCATTTAAGTTTATTTTTGTAAATGAATATTCTTGATCCAGTGCTTCTAGGAGGGAATTTTTTGACAAGTTATTTTGACGTACCTTTCAAATTGAAAAAAAGATGAGTGACGTATACTGAACGCGAATGCTGATTGGTGGATTTTATATACGTTCTAGGATGTATATGAAATCATATCCCCGTTCAGTTAACCAATATGGCCTACATTTCCATTCTGTAAGCTGTGCAGGAAATGGATAATATACATGTGGGTGTAGAAAAAAAAGTTATTCTGATTATTTCAGCTACTATAATTGAAATATATGAGCATTCGGTTCAACAAAATATGAGTTTATGACTTAAACCACAGTGTTGACAGATACGGAGTATTTTTGGTGATAAATATTGCTAATAACATAAAGCCGCTAGATACTTAAAAAAATGAGCTTTGAGCTGATACAATATTTGTTTAGTGTCGTGATGACCACTCTACTATCATACTGCTTACTATATGTTTGATCCAAATTAAATTGGGCGCAGTGCACATCTTTTCATGGCGTGTACGATGCTGAGTGATAGAGTATATCAGAGACTGTTGCTGGAGATTCCATTTTATGTTTAGATAATGATCTCCGATTGCCAGAGAGCTTGTCATGGATAATGAGAGTGATAAGCTACTTTTCCTATGATAAGGTAAAGAGGTATGAGGTCTAGTATCACCTAGAGGACTGCTGTAGGATATTATTTCTCAGCACCTTTAACACATAAGCGAACCATCAATTGAAATCTTCTCAGGGCCAGCTGATACTGGGATGAAAGTGAAATTTAGTTGATAAGTCGTCTCTCACTTGAGCTAACTAAATGTGATTATCAAATTTCGATCTTATAAAATGTCATGGATAGGTTATTTTCATTAGCAGTTTTTGACATTTGGGTATCTAAAAAAATACTTTAAGTCAAAAACTTTCAAAAAACACATAAAAGGTGGAAACATATCGAAGTATAATATAGTGTTGAATTTCAACTTGTAATTTCTTTGTATCCCTGTCAATGACCTCAACAGTAGAAACACGTGAATGGAAAATAAAAAAAAAAACTCCAGCAGCGGGAATAAAACGATTGTATTACCAATCTCGCAAGATAGGATGTTTTGGGGATAAAGAATAGCTACAAAAAGAACACTGATAAATCCAAATAAAAAGAAATATACAGTTGTTGGCCACCAGGAAACGTAAAGGACACGAGTAAAAGCCAACAATGTATTTTCCAAATAAACTATCCCTGCTGTGATATATTGGCAACTTTAGTTTGGAATAAAACCAATTTTAAAGAAACCTAATGCTCCGTTTCGTGGCGTATGGAGGAGGATTATTTTTACTGTGAAGCGACCGAACGATTATAGTTGAAGTGAAATGATAATACAGGGTGCGGCTGATAAACCGTCGGTCAGTCGGATCTCGTGAACTACAGGTACCTAAATGAAAACTGGAAATTCGCATGAAGGGGAACTATATCCGGTTATACTGGGAGTTAACTCCAATTTTGTTTTTTCAATGGGACACCCTAAATATTTTCAAGTTTTTCTTTATATTTATGTTATTCGTAACAAAGTTGGTCAATATTTTAGTATGCCTATCTTCAACACTTCTTCAAATATGATTTTTTTTTCAATGGAAACCACACTTTTTTACTATGTGGATGTAGTATAAGTAGTCTGTTTTGTCAATCTGACAGTAGTCGAGATATTAGTTTTTTGAAGTTGTCAATAAAGTTTACAATAGCTATTTATTGAATTGTGATTTATCCTAGTAAATACATAACAATTAATTTGGCGACGAGTATTTATCGAATCCCGCGGTAGTGTAGTCAAAGTGTCGAAAGTCTTTTCAAAAAGAACGATCGAAAAACAATTTTGTCCCCATTTTATTTTGCCGGTAAAAATTGTTGAGCAAAATGGCGTTAATTGGATCTATCGAACAGTTTAGTCCCAAACA
>CAJUYH010003548.1:0-31742 GCA_910591685.1 Galerucella tenella | reverse complement strand
GTACTCGGTATTTTGGATTCTGAATATCATTTTTGAATCCCAGTATTCGAATACAAAAATTCAACTTGACCTTTTGCAATATCTTGAAGATAAAAGATTGGCTTTGGAGATGCTGAATGATTACCCTTTAATTAAACAAATAATTTTAAGGTATAACTCCATATTACCATCTTCTGCTCCAGTAGAACGATTTTTTTCTTTTGCGCGTATGATAAATACGCCAAAGCGTCAAAATTTGGGTGACGAACTTTTTGAAATGTTGGTTTTGTTGAAGGCGAACGGTATAGGAAACACTTAATATTTCTCTTTATATTTAATTCCCTGTGCGTCGACATATGATATTGATTGGTTCCTATTTTTTTATTTAAATGAAAAGAATTTTATTCATCATTCAAGTATTTCAAGCACGTAAATAAAAATTAAGTTTAAAGTGCGCATATCTTTCTTTTTAGTTGGAATATTCGGAAAGTATTCCTATTTAAATGGATCCTGGTATTCAAATACAGCGTTATTCGAATACTTTTTTTTCTTTGTATTCGAATACAATTTAGAATACAGTATTTGACCCAAGTCTGCCTTGTGCTCACTAAGCACATTGAGCATTCCAGTTCCACTAATATGACCCAATCATAGTTTATTCGTGAATTGTTTTCTCTCATTTGTATTTTGTTTTTCAGAAATGGGCAGCCGATTTAATTTGTGCACATGTTAAAGGTTACCTGACGCGAAGGCTTCTAAAAACATCGAGGGTGCAGTCCTTAATTGATACCATTAGAGACGCTTTAATTTGTGCTTTAGAGTTACATAAAGCTGAGCAAATCGATGAAGCAGATGTTGAATTGCATCGAAGACTGATAAATCAGGTGAAAAAAAATTCTTCTCAAATTTCGATTTTGTCTCTTTAAAGTTATATTGAAAAACCGTACGAATATTTCTATCTATAATTGTTTAAAATAACGTAAAATGTGTCTAAAATTGATATATGTATAGTTGGTACCATTCGGTGACTATTTTTCGAAAAAATTATTAAATAGTTTTTCCTTAAAAACTCCACAACATAAATTTCCACTTTTCAGACAACGACGGCTTGTCTATTGGCGAAAACTCGTTCGAGTCCATTCCATTTACACAAGTACGACAAGGAAAATATGAGAAAAACTGCTTGAAAGAGAGAGAAGAATAATTGTGGGCGTATCTAGTTCATCCATTCAGCTCTCGTTCTTCTTCCAGCCTCGGATAAACTAGATACGCCCACAATTATTCTTATCTCTCTTTCAAGCAGTTTTTCTCATATTGTCCTTGTACTTTTGTAAATGGAATGGACTCGAAAGAGTTTTCGCATACTGTATGTATAACAAGTAATATACTTTTACAGGTTTCTGCTGCTTGCTACGCATTCCACGACATCTTCTTTTCTATCTCAGTACCTGAACAGATGGCCTTAATATCTACAGATAGAAAACGGTTGATAGAAAAATCCAGGAGACCATCATCTGCCCCAGACATTCGCCGATCACTGTCGAACGCTAGTCGATCTTCCACGAAGAGTTTTCATTCGCAATCTCAGACTTTGATGAAAATTTGACGTTTGACGACGTATTTATATTAAATGCTTTAATAGGTGCCAGTATTGACGAGTGTGTCGTAGATTTAGGTCTGCACAGGATAATTAACTAGTAACTGTTAGATCCTTGGTAAATGCCAAAAATGTTATATCGCAAATTTCTTATTAAAATTTAATATTGTGTAGAATATTTTTAAACACGTATAATAAATTTATAGGTAAGAACCAACCAAGAACATGAAAATTTGTCGGTGCCTTATTCACCTGAAATTTTTATTTATTCCATTTTTGTAAGTTGAAAAGATATTTATAAATCATTGATTTTTATTTATTATAAAAGAATTTACAGAAAAAATTTATTTTGCATTTTTATTTCAATATTTGCGTTTCACGTCGCGGCGATTGATACGCGAGACATATTCGCGCAGTCTAAACGCACTTTAATGGAGAGTTCTAAAAATCACCACTTATCCGTATACGTATCGCAATGCGCATGTGCAGAAGCGATACGAAGGCTTCGTTACGTTACGTGAAACGTATCAATCCGTCACACGTACCTAACGTACGTATCGCTTTATTGTGTTCCGAGTTCGCGTTTTTCAAAGACCAAGAAACGTGAAAGGTCACTTTAAGAAAGGCTATTTTTTAGTAGAGTTTGTTCAGCCATCCTTTGCCGTTACGTCATAATGGGTGACGTATTCTGATGTTTTACGTATGTCTTATATTACGTGAATGTTATTTTACACTTAACCTCAAAATTATAATCAATGACATATGTTAAGAATTGTTTTCAAAATATGACAACTGAACTGTCAAAAGTAGCAGATACATTTTATGTCGACCTTAGATAAGAAATACGTTAATGTTGTCATAATCCCGTCTCAACCATTTCATGAATGAGAGAGCAAGCTGGACAATGTATGACGTAACGGCAAAGGATGGCTGAACAAACTCTAGATATGGTTGAATTCATACCCTTCTTGGTGTGCGTCATCGATTGTTAATGTCTTTCTAACACATTACGTAGGAAGAAATGGAAAAAAGGCAGGTCTGTGATTAATCCTAATCAAAATATCACAATAATGAACCATTTGAATGTTTTACAAACGTTAACCCTAATCTTTGACTTACAAAAATTGATTGGTTGATGTTTAGATTACGCTCAAGCTCAACCCATCAATCGAGAGTTTAAAATACTATGAAGGCGTTACTTTCGTAGCGGCAATAAGTCTTACGTATTTTTCTACTGTCACACTGACAGTTCTTGACCGGTCTGTACTTTGTTGTTTGCGGTCAATTATTATTTATGAAAAGTGAATATTAATCTTGTTTTATTTATATGAATTATACAAAAATATGCATAAATACACGGAAAAACATCAGTATTTTGAAATTTCTCATGTATTTTCAGTTAGAAAAAGAAGCTGGTAATTATTAATTGCATAGCCTTTTCGAATTTGGCTAAATACAATCCTGATGATCTCATTTATCAAATTTAAGGTTAGCTATATGTCAAAATAGCAAATAATATAAACGACATGCCGAAAACCCGGATATACGTCACAATCGATGACACACACACCAAGAAGGGTATTATTTTAACTATATCAAGGTAATAGTACTCACTATTTTTTAGGTTAGAAATTAAAACACATTTTATGGTTACGTTACGAACGCATTTGCTTTATACTTCTTTTTGATTTATCACGTATCTCAGTTACGTTACGTATAGGGATAAGAATAAGTGATTTATTTAAAAACTGTTTTATGTCCTTAATATTTCCTTCTTCTGTGCGTTATACTTATGGAAATGTTTAAAATATTGTTTATTTGTTATTATGTTAATTAAAATGCGAGATAACATCTAAATTGCATCCGATCTCTAGCATAAGGTCAAAACTCTATGGCAAAATCATTGGAACTTCATCTCGACAATACTGCAAAAAATCCAACCTTCATTAAACCACCCTTACTATATTGGAGCGGTGCTGAGAAGAATAAGAATCGGTCACACACTAGATTCACTCATGGCTACCTTATGTCATCCAACAATCGACCATTCTGTTCAACCTGTAACTGCATCTACACCGTTGAACACATTATTTTCTTCAGTTCTCCAGTTTCTGAAAGATGTCCTGCTATACCACAAAATACAGTGCTATTCAAAAGTCCCCTCCCCCTTCGTATTTTTTGAACGGCTACACTTACATTAATAAAATTTGGAGGGTGAAAATAAAGTGTTGTAACCTTCTCTACGAATGGTAACAGGTGACGTAATAGTAATAGATGACGTTACAGTGCCACTCAGGCCAATAATTTTAAATAGGACCTTATGACAAGTGATATCTCGTTTGAAAGGCATTGACATTGGCTACATAGCCATATTAATTTTGTTTGGGTTTAAGCTAATTTTGACGGATAAATTAAATAAATACCAAAACTATTGGAATTATTTTTTTAAATTTAATTAATTAAATATCAACAATGGATTCTTATAGCAAGTGTTCGAAATGTGCTCCGTCTACTTCCTGACAGTAATACATCCTATTAGTAAACTCTTGTCGTACTCGTTCGAATGTGTCAGCTGAAATTGCATTGCATTCTGGGCCTTTTCCGTAGATGCTTAAATCTCAAAACAAATATTTTATTTGAAAGCTTACTGATAACTTTTCACTTTGTGCAGCTTTGTTTCGAATATGAATGTCACAAAGCTGAATAAAAAGTTGAACAAATATTAGGGTAATTTGAACACGCGTTTGACCTTGGAGCAAGTTACGTCATAAGGTCTGGTGTTATGTTGGCAGTATTTGTCAGAATGGCTGGCTAATGGGCCTTTTCAGTAATTTTTTTTTATTGGTTTAAATTGAAGTATTTTATGAAAAAATGTCCCCTTATTTTTCTATTTTTTTTTTGGAGCTTGATTTCTATCCTAAAAAAATTATCAAAAGTACGGAAAACAGCGCGCGGTTTGAACGTGACGTCACTCCTCCATCCCTCGTGACGTCAAAGAGCCTACGACCTTGAAAACGACAGACCGTTATTTCTATAGGATTTGTAAAGTTTGCTTCCGTGGTTTTTGATTTTGACATCTCAAGTAACCTCGAAATTGATATTGATATTCTCTTTCATTTTGGATTATTTGTTTTTGTTAAAATAACAATATAAATTTCCCAAGCAAAATATTCATTTACGTTCTTCGAGATGAAAACAGACGAAAATCATGGTTCGAAAATGCAAAAGCTCAAAAGAAGTTGACCAAAACGAGGAACATTTGCTTCTCTGTTGAATATTTTGGCCTCGGCCGTAGCCAGCCGTAGCAGCATTTGGCCAGCCATTCTGACAAATACTGCCAACATAACTCCAGACCCGATGACGTCACTTGCCCCAAGGTCAAACGCGTGTTCAAATTACCCTAATATTTGTTTAACTTTTTATTCAGCTTTGTGACATGTATATTCAAAACAAAGCTGCACAAAGTGAAAAATTATCAGTAAGCTTTCAAATAAAATATTTTTTTTGAGATTTAAGCATCTACTGAAAAGGCCCATTGCTGCTACGGCTACGGCCGAGGCCAAGACATCCAACGAAAAATAATCCAGAATGAAAGAGAATATCAATTTCGAGGTTACATGGTTACATAATCAAAAACCAGGAAAACAAACTTTACAAATCCTATGGAAATAAAGGTCTGTCGTTTTAAAGGTCGTAGGCTCTTTGACGTCACATTCAAACCGCGCGCTTGCTTTCCGCACTTTTGATAATTTTTTTTAGGATAGAAATCAAGCTCAAAAAAAAATAAAAACGCCAATGCTATCTGGTGCCTTGGATATCAAGTACCCCCATAGAAAAAAATCTAATGGTGTCAGATCTGGTGACCGAGGTGGCCATTCTATTGGACCACGCCGGCCGATCCATCTACCTCGATATTCTTCATCCAGGTAACGTCTTACACTGCACCATCATAATGTGCAGGAGCACCATCTTGTTGAAATGTTATTTCCAGATTGCCGAATTCATCTGGATTATCTTCCAGAATTTCAAGAATTAACGGCTCAATTGCATTTTGTAACATCTCCAGATACACTTCACCGCTTAAATTTGAATTTAGGAAAACAGGACCAACTATGTGGTTTCCCAAAATACCTGCCCAAACATTGACTTTTTCTGGAAATTTGGTATGTTGTTCACGAAAGGTGTGAGGATTTGTGTCACTCCAATACCTCACATTTTGTGTATTCACATTTCCATTGAGGCAAAAAGTACTTTCGTCACTAAAACAAATTGTTTTTGTGTAATGTGGGTTTTGACTAATTTGATTTGTCATACATTCACAGAATTCGAGTCTTCTGCCGGGGTCGTTATCCGAAAGGTTGTGCACCATTTTTAACTTGTATGGATGAAATTTATTTTTAGGCAACACTCTCTGTACTGTACTTTTACTTACTTCACAGATAGACGCAACTTTAGTTGAAGAGGAAGTAGGGTTTACTACCATTTCAGCAACTATATCAATTTTTTTATCATCACTAAATGTTGGTCGACCAGATCGTTTTGCATCTTGAATACTACCTGTTGCTTCAAACTTGTGAAGAAGCTCCCTTTAATAAGTTCTCGAGATAGGGCGATCTGGGTATCTCTCATTGAATGAACGTTCCGCTTCATGGAGAGCCTTTCTAGATTCACCAATCATTAAGAGCCATTCAAAAGATACGAGGGGGGAGGGGACTTTTGAATAGCACTGTATACTTTTCTGTACCTGTGCGAGTGGCCTTAGTAGCCGAGCACGTTAATTGTAATAAAAAAATGCTAGTGTCTTGTCGGTGGTCTTAATATAAATTATCTATCTAGTGAGAAATAATAAAAAACGACTAATAAATCTCTTTTTATTAAGCTTTTTGTCTTCAACTGAAATTAACACAAAAACAATATCGTATATTATATATTATTTACATATCTAAAATATTGATGCCTACAAAATTTAATAAATATAAATAACATGGTATCAACTTGACAACATACAGCCAACAAGAAAATTGGATAAATATCTACAAATTATGTTTACGTACATTACACCCGGAAATTTTATTTAAAAAAAAAAGAAAAATAAATAAGTTAATAAGTTTTGTCTTCACCGAGAACTAGGAGTGAAGTAGGTGTGCTCGGCTCTTTCCCCGGTGGCGGTTGTTGTGCCAGAGTCAAAGGAAAATAAGAATGTGAATGTCTGTTAAGCCAGTATAGTTTGTCTCAAAATATATCGTCTTCGCTTTTGACGGCAATAATCCAAATACGACCTTAATAGAACTTTATTTGAAATGAAACCCAACAACAGTCGAGTGACAACTCAAGGGCGGACCTAGTTATAGTTTATTTAACGTATTTAATAATCTCTCAATTAGGAGGAAAAAGAGAAAAGTTTAGAGAAACGGTCTTCACATATTAAATAAAAAACAAAGATGCATGATAATAATACAAAAAGATAGATATTTTTTGTGAATTTGATCCTTTTTAAAATACTTTTAAATAGTCTGCCACTGGCGATCTCTTATACAGCAAAAGCTAGGACGATATACTTTGAGACAAACTATACTACTGAGTATCCTCAAAATGTCAACTTGGAGATTTTCTCTATAAATTGTTAGAGTGATAGGTTTTATAAACTATATTTAGTGAAAATTTAAAGATATCTATCCAAATTAGTCCACAGTACGTCTTTCTACAGTAAAAATTATCGGGTAGACGAATACTGCAAATCTAAAATTGATAAAGTACAAGACAATATATTCAAAATAATAAAATTACATACATTAACGATAAAGGCACGTAATAAATTTTTCATCTATAAATATGTATTTATTATCACTAAGTATGGAATGATTTTTTTTTCCAAAAAAAAAAAAGAAAAACGGTATTTACATGTGATAGTAGCTCTAAACTCCATAGTTTTTTGATAATTCATTGATACAAAAATTTATTCCATTTGAATTTTTCTCACTGTATTTAGAAAAAAAATAAGTTATGCAGATGGGAAAATACTGCAACAAAAAATACCTTATTGTGATGAGATCCAAATAACCATCTGTTTAAAAATATTAAAATTTTTGAGTTCAATATATCGCAAAAACTATGGGAAATCTGCACGTGTTGAATAAAACTATTTATGTTCTGGTAAATTTAACTAAAATAATTGGTATATACCTCTCAGGTTCAGTCCTTACCTACCTGTCTTTTCTAAAAATATTTCTTGTTAAACTAGACTTCGTTTCATATAAGAAGAACCCACTAGAAGTTGCATTCGCGAAGAAGCTGCACATAACAATATTGATCGAAGCCTTAGGCATTAGCCGATATTGATGTTCAGATCATGGAGTAATGGAGAACAAGGCGCACGACCAATCAAAAAAAAACTCCAAAACGCCGCCATATTGAAAAATCAGAAAATCAAAAAATAACGCGCGAAATCAAACGCTTGACAAATAACTGAATTTGGAACGAAAACAAGAGACAAAATCTTTATTTAACAATAAAGACACTCACTTAATTTTCCAATGTTCAGAGTTCACAATTTATAACAAAAATTAACGATTACAACAAGTAAGATTTGGCCACAGTATATATGAACGTACCAGTAGTATAACTCTCATAAATTTCATTCATAAATTGCCAGAGCTTTTGATAACCTTGAACGGATCGTTTTACGATTCATTTTACCATAGGCGTAGGTGCATACGTTTTAAAATGACATGATTGTGTTAAATGTTTTTTTCTTAAATATAGTAGAGTAGTACACTGATGAGTTAATAAAACAATAGTCTTATACAAAATATTTATTGGTTTTTCCATATTATGATTTTTAAAATTTGTATTGACAAATTTTAATGTGTAATATAGTCGTACCCTGAAGAAAAGTTTTATTAAATATTTCATTGGAAAATCAACACAAGGCTGTACAAATTTTCTTTGATGATGTTGCATAATCATGTCTGGTTCAAAATGAGCACCACATAAACGATGACTACTATTGTATAGATTATAATATTTATTTGTTACATACACGAACTACACACACACATTACCCGATTTCTTCTTTTTAATGGTATCCATTGCAAAAAAATGCTTATAAACTATAAAAATAAAAAAAAATATAAGCTGTAATAAATAATTTTATTCGCAAATTCACCACTTGCACTTTGGTTGGATCGCAGCACAGCACTGGCCGCCGGATGATATACTCATCCGAACGACGTTGTAGGTCACAGAGAGCTCGGCAGTATGACGTCACAAGATAACATACTGGTTCGTTCATATACTGTGATTTGGCTGTGTAGGTTATAGTTATGACAGTCATTCAAAACATTAAACATATGATTGGAAATATGGCGGCGTTTTGGAAGGTGCGCAGAACATGACGAAAATTCTTCTTCTCTATTACACCATGGTTCAGATATTGTTATGTGCAGCTTCTTCGCGCATACGACTGGGTTCTTCTTATATAAAACGGAGTCTACTATTTTGCTATCACTTAGGCCCAATACTAGGGTGGCGCAAAAAAATTGTTGTGGAAAAATGTCAGTTTTTGATGTTCTGAGAGACAATTCTGAAGAACTGCTCAAAAAGTCGCTCATTTTTTTTTAAATTCTAGATTTTTTCGAGCGACTTTTCAACATTCATATTAAAATTTCATAACATTTTTCTTTTATTTAGTAAAATATTCGATAACAATACACCACGTGATGAACTAAAAATCAAACGAAATACTGAAAATCAAAATATGAACCACTTTTTTAGTAACAGCGTACCAAAGAATGACTAGAAATGTCCAACAACTCGAAATGATTCGTTCCAACATCGTGTATAGTCAGTCAGAGAGGGTTAAATTTAAATAGAAACTTCAACTTTGATCAGCAGAAACAAAAATATTGATTTAGAAAGTGTTATATAAGAATTGATAGCCTTCTCCCAAATTTTCAAGTGATTGTAAAAATATATAAAAAAAAATACTTTGGGTCCATATGAGGATAAAAAAAAATCATTAAAACACGACTCCGCTGTTTTCAAGTACTTTTTGTTGCTATTATGCAAAAGACAATTTACATCAACAGGTTTTTCGAAGCCTGTATTCAGTCAGATTGCACGCACGAATGGTAAAATGAGTGAAGGTTTTTGGGTAATGCCTGAATATCCGTTGCATCTCCAATCTAAATAGCATGAAAACCAGCCATGCAAAAGGTTCAAAGCTGAGTCTTGTCTATAGGAATTTTCCCATTCATTAAAAACATACGGAGTCTTGTCGTCTCTATCAACATATCAGTTTTGTACTTGTAGGTAAAAACACATTTAACGAGGTATGTTTGTATGTGTGACGATGTATTCCAAAGAAAATAATCATAGATAAGATAAATAGTGACTAAGGCATGATTTCGTCTTTAACTATGTAGAGGTAATGTGAAATACCGGTCCTATTCTTAGGAAGACTCTTCTTAATATCGACCTTAGTTCAGCCTTTAGGTCAAAACACACTATCTCACATAGATGGGGGTAATATCGTGAAATGTGTACACTAAACTGAAAAATTAATAAAAATATATATTAATAAAAACATTTTTCTTGCAGTCCAGTAACTGAAGGGGCAAACCTATCAATATATTTGTCCAATAATTTTTTTTGACTTGATTTGTAGGTCTTGACAGGTACTTCAAAGGGAGAAAAAGTTCTCCAAGATTGCGCCTTGGCTAAGGGTCCAAAATGGCCCCTAAGCCCCCCCAAAAAACGGTTTCCCGCCATTATCTCCCGAAATATGCAATTTGGAAAATTTTTGGGGGTAAAAAGTGAAGGTCATTAAATTATCTATAAAAATGGTCCTCATCATTTTTTTCCAAAATGCAATAGTTTTCGAGATAATCGCATCCAAACGTCCCCTCGCTTACGCAGCTGCACTACCTCTATAAATGCTACCGTCTATAAAATTAACTTGTAAACCGGCGGAAAAATTCTTCCATAACTCGATCAAAAATCAATATTTTTCGATGATTTAAAGTTCATTGTAAAGTTCAATAATGGGAATATCCGTAGGTATCAATATGTGTACCTTAAACCCCGTTCTCGCCCGTCGAGGACGTTGCAAAAAGTGGCCAATGTTATTTTTCCCCAATATTTTGGCCTCTTCCATTAAATCATTTACATTTTATTTATTTTAAATGGTTTATTATCCCTTGTTTTTTCAAATGGGGTCTGGGGAGGTCCTGAATGTTCCTAGAAATTTTTTTTCAGTATCTTTGTGGCGTTTCAATAAAAAGTTTATTTATTTATTTGCATTTTTCAGTCGTTTTCGGAGTTCTCACAAATCTTGTAAACAAGCGAAAATAAAGAACTAATGTTCAATTATTTTGTTAGTAAATGCACACCATTTGAAAGCTTACTATGTCTATTCTCTGAACCAATATTTTTATTCGGAATACAATGCACTCATTTTCCAGGGACCGGGAAAATTTGAAAGATTTGTGAGAACTCCGAAAACGACTGAAAAATGCAAATAAATAAATAAACTTTTTATTGAAACGCCATAAAAGATACTGAAAAAAAATTTCTAGGAATATTCAGGACCTCCCCAGACCCCATTTGAAAAAAACAAGGGATAATAAACCATTTAAAATAAATAAAATGTCAATTATTTAATGGAAGAGGCTAAAATATTGAGGAAAAATAACATTGGCCACTTTTTGCAATGTTCTCGACGGGCGAGAACGGGGTTAGGGTAGGTACACATATTGATACCTACGGATATTCCCATTACAATGAACTTTAAATCATCGAAAAATATTGATTTTTGACCGAGTTATGGAAGAATTTGTCCGCTGGTTTACAAGTTAATTTTATAGACGGTAGCATTCATAGAGGTAGTGCAGCCGCGTAAGCGAGGGGACGTTTGGATGCGAAATTCTCGAAAACTATTGCATTCTGGAAAAAAATGATAGAGACCATTTTTGTAGATAATTTAACGACCTTCACTTTTTACCTGAACAAAAATTTTCCAAATTGCATATTTCGGGAGATAATAGCGGGAAACCGTTTTTTGGGGGGCGTTAGGGGCCATTTTGGGCCCTTAGCTAAGGGGCAATCTTGGAGAACTTTTTCTCCCTTTGAAGTACTTGTCAAGACCTACAAATCAAGCCAAAAAAAATTATTGGACAAATATATTGATAGGTTTTCCTATTTTCAGGTCTTCAGTTACTGGACTATTGTAGCTTTGACTTAATTCTCATTTCATTCACCCACAAAATATTTACAAGTATACCTTGTTTTTAAACTAGGTATATTAAACTAAGAAACCTCACTTACACCACTAAAAGTTACTAGATTAAGAGGGTGTTCCGAAAGGGCCGTGTTGAGACTTTTCGAACTAATTGACAATTATGTGACATATGTATTATATTGATCGAAGGTGTCGTGTCCAATGAGAGATCAATGCAAGTCAAGAATTTAAATCATCATTGGCCACAGGTCATGGCGAAAGCTGTAACCAAATGTCACATTATTGTGAACAAAATGTAAGGTTTCTTTTGTGAGTACCTTGTGGCATTACTTATTCTTTTTTATCTTATTTTTTGGGAATCAAACCACAATGATGTTTTTTTATTTTTTAGCTAGCTAGATGTGATCTACTATGAATGGACCTCAATAAAAATAAGCTAAAAAAAGGGCTATCCCAATAAAAACCGTTCCTGGAACGTGCACTTCACTAGTAGACTATCATATCGTTAGAATGTCATAAAATAAAATATTTTATTTCACATTTTACCAGAGAAAGTGATCTACTATGAATGGATCTTAATAAAATTTGACAACAAAGTTTTGTAGTCTTAAACTTCAAAATATTATTGATTGTCTAGTTGTCATATTTGTTCGTTGTGTCAGATAGGGACCAAAAATTACTTTATTAATTTTATTACTAGTTAATCTTGACAACGGTAGCTGGAACGCTACCGAAACGTAGAAATAATAAATAAAAAAACATTATTGTGGTTTGATTCCCAAAAAATAAGTGAAAAACGAAAATGTAAGGTTATCATATAAGTAATTCATGTCAAATATGTACAAAAAAGCTACTGTATGTTTAAATTATTCTCTATTCACATTGAGCACGAACTAGGAGTCAAGAGAAGTTTTGTTATCGAGAAATACGATAATAATGTAACTACTGTAATGTAAGTAAAACTTGATGTAGAAATATTTACAATAATTAGATTTTGTTTATCAAACTGAAAGAATAATAAAAATAGCACTTAACTTAGTTGGAATATAATACTTAGTTAAAAATAAAATTACAAACGTGAAAAATATGTACCTAATAAAGATTGAGGTTATAATATTTTCACATGAATAGAAAACTGACAAATATAGTTGTCAGTTGTATCAAAAAAGCTGCAGAAATACCAACTTAAATTCAAATCGCTCCTCTTAGTTTAAAAACAAGGTATAGAAACGTCCGCTAGTTTGGCACGGCAAGTGTAACATGGAACATTACAACTGACAGCTGTCAATTGTCAAAGTATTGTATATCTACTGTCCTTGAATTTTGTGCATAATTCATGTCTCTATATAGCTCAGAAGCTTTCAAGTGTGAGGAAGTGTTATTTTTATTGACTCTGAGTGGCGTAGCGTGCCATCTTGGCGCCTGGGGCGGGAGACCCCTTTTGCCGCCCCCATTCTATAGGTGCTTAATTAAAATTAAATTTCACAGGCAATGAGGTACTTTTTATTGAAGGTAAAATAGGATGAGCGGTTTTACGAGCGGATTCTACGGGCCTTACGAGCAGCGAAGTCAGAAATAACTTTGTCAAAATCAATATTAGCAGCCAATTCTTGTTCAATCGACAATATAGCCAAGTTCGATAGTCTAGCGGAGCTCATAGTAGATCTGAGGTAATTTTTTATTAGCTTCTACTTCGAAAAACTTCTCTCACAACTTGCAACACTAATCGCCAAAGTCAAATATATGCGAATCAAGATTACTATATTTGGAACCGAAATTCCAAGATTCAGTTTTTGAAAGATCTGGAGGAGCTCCAGTGGTCCTTTACCACTTATATCTTCCTCTGATTCAGAACAGGAAACAAACTGCTGGAGACATTTTGCCGCCCCACCCACGCTACGCCACTGCTCTGAGATCGAAGTTACCAATCGAACACGTCAGTTAGATATTGGTTTCCATTTATAAAATCCATCTTTAGCTGCATACTGATCTAGTAGCGAACACCATTGACAATTGACATAAATAGCCTGTCAAGCACACATTTATTATTCCAAATTTTTTAACCCAACAGCATTTCAAACAATTTTCGAACAAACGATCGTACTTACCCTGTTATCGGGCATTTTTAACAGCCTCGTCAAGACTAGCAACAACAGCGACGTCCACGCTTCCCTATGATTCTCACTCTGAAGTCTCAAGAAATACTCCAGCGCCTCTTGACACACCGTTATTAAAGTAGCTTCGATAACCGGCCAATGCTGTTGTCTACCTTCGTCGCAATACATTTTAAATAATATTCGCAACAAGCAAGCGAGACTCTGCGTTTCTTGTTTTAGGAGGCTCGGTTTGGTTGAACCATTGAAACCGGCCTTCCAAAGTAGGTTCCTTTGTTCGTGGTTGATATTGAAAGCCTTCGCAAACCTTCAAACAAAAGATACATTATTAGTTCCTTTTTTTTTTCTCTTATTTTTTGGGAATGAAAACCACAATAATGTTTTTTATTTTTTTATTTCGACGTTTCGGTAGCGTTCCAGCTACCTTTGTCAAGATTGAATAATGATAAAATAATTTTTGGTCCCTATCTGACACAACGAAAAAAATATGACAACTAGACAATCAATGATATTTTGAAGTTTAAGACTACAAAACTTTGTTGTCAAATTTTATTAAGGTCCATTCATAGTAGATCACATCTCTGGTAAAATGTGAAATAAATATTTTATTTTATGACATTCCAAAGATATGATATTCTACTAGAAATGGAATCCAGTGAAGTGCACGTTCCAGGAACGGTTTTTATTGGGATAGCGCGTTTTTTTCGCTTATTTTGGAAATGTTGTTAATAAAACGCGTTTGTTGTTACTTTTTTTGTGTATGATTATTTTTGTTTTCAAAATATGTATGACTCAGTTTGGTGATTTTGTGTATTGAAGTGTGTATCGATTAACAACTATTCCAATGATAAATCATAAGAAAACCTGGTTAAAAACTTATAATGCTATCCTGATAACGCAGGTAATTGATTATTGGAAATTTCTCTTTCTAACATTGGTAACCAAATTTGACTACATTCGGCTGAAATACTAGCTACACATTTATCTGCATTTAGTTGTATTAAAGCACTTGAAACGTTAATTACTATTGTTGGATGTCAAATGAAATGTAACTTTAAAATTTATTGAAAAAAAAATTTGTATTCAAAAATGATTCTCAGGGGTGGTTTTCGCCCTTAAAAAAAAACAGAACTGTAGCTTAAAAGAAAAGGTAGTTAAATAAGTTGAGCGCCACGTGGTTTTTTTTACTTTTTATAAAAAGAATAGGTTAACCCCGAAACTATGAATAAAGTTCTGTCCTGTTATTTAAGCATTCACTATATGATATCTTGAAGTGTGTGACTATAAATTCAGTAGGAAGGAAGTTGAAATAAAATTCCACAAGTTAAGCAATAACAAAAAAATAAGAATTTAATTAGTTTCTAATTTTAAAAAATATAAAATTTATGTAAATCTATAATAAAACAAAGTAACAATGTCCGTGGGTGAAGCCCTTAAGTTTACAAATTAGCCCTTAAGTTTACAAATTATAAGAAAATAAAATTAGTGGGTGAAGCCCTTCAGTTTTACAAATTATAGAAAAAGAATTTTTAGTGGGTGAAGCCCTTTAGTTTTACAAATTATGGAAAAAGAATTTTAGCTTGAAAGGTTGACCTTGGTGAAAACTTCTTGGTATAGGTATAAAGTTACTTATCTTAGAGATAGTATTAGCTTGGGAGCCTCTCTGCCTTCTTGGGTATTAAGTATTAGGTAGTTTCATTTCCCTCAGCAGTGGAGGTATGCCTTGAAGCTCATCCGTTATTATAATACCATAAAATAGATGTAAAGGTAATGTCAATTTCCAGATACTTTGTTTTTATATGTTTTTTTTGTTGTAACAAAAAAAATCTACGTGACCAACCGCTGTAGGAATATTATAACAGAAAAAATAATCTGGATCTTTGAAATTTTATGTGATGTTAGCAGATATAACCCACAGCGGTTGAAATGCCCACGTCTCTTTTAATCGACAGCTTAGATCGGAAAGCAAGATGGCTGTTTTCGATTCACCGTAACCACCTCCACTTAGAACGAGTTTTGCGAATTCGACACCAAGTCCCTGGTTATAATATATGGCAAAGCAACCGGAAGAATAACAAAGGCGACTTTTTCGTCTTTTATTATTGGGCTCTTTCAATATTATATTTGTCGAATCCCATTGAATTTTATGACCCTCTTCCCAAGCATGTTTACAAATACCTGACTTAAAAAACTCCTTATCTTTGATATATTTTTTATGTTCACTTATTCGGACTTTCAATGGTCTAGATATTTCACCTAAATAGAATTTGTCGCATTCACAAGATATCTGATATATGCAATTTTTTGAAGGTTGTTCTTCATTTGTTGGTTTTGTTTTTGTTAGTATAGATCTCAACGTATAGTTAGATTTGAAGCTAGTTCTAATATTGAATTGATTACCAATTTTCTCAATTCTTTCTTTTCAAAAAATTGCATATATCAGATATCTTGTGAATGCGACAAATTCTATTTAGGTGAAACATCTAGACCATTGAAAGTCCGAATAAGTGAACATAAAAAATATATCAAAGATAGGGAGTTCTTTAAGTCAGGTATTTGTAAACATGCTTGGGAAGAGGGGCATAAAATTCAATGGGATTCGACAAAAATAACATTGAAAGAGTCCAATAATAAAAGACGATAAATCAAAGAAAGTGCTTTAATACAACTAAATGCAGATAAATGTGTAGCTAGTCTTTCAGCCGAATGTAGTCAAATTTGGTTACCAATGTTAGAAAGAGAAATTTCCAATAATCAATTACCTGCGTTATCAGGATAGCATCATAAGTTTTTATCCAGGTTTTCTTATGATTTATCATTGGAATAGTTGTTAATCGATACCTACACACTTCAATACAAAAAATCACCAAACTGAGTCATACAGTAGAAAAAATTGACCTTTACCCTGACGTCATACCTACTAACCTCGCGAAATCAATCAATGAGTCAAAAATGGCTACAATTACTTTGTCGTGTGCGTAAATACGTTGACTGCTTGTTTATCTTGTTCAGCCACCGTCTAAGAAGTGAGGTTAAGTTGGAAATATTTATTAAATGCGAAACAGAAAATTCTGTACTTATCGTGGAATAAAAATAATAAATTAGAGGTCTTGAAAAAAACCGATTTATAGAATTTATCTGAATGCAAATGATGGAACGATTTGAACAAAACTCGATGTATCAAAATAATTACAGTTGTTATAAGAGGTCAAAATAAATTCTTATGAATTCAACCGATTAATCGTTTTTGGTGCTATCTTTTTTCAACATTTGGAAGTAATAATTAGAGTTACATAAGAACGTACGTCATTGCTTGAAAGACAAGTGTACGTATATTGTATGATGTGTTTTTACTGTCAGTAGAAAAGGATGAGGTATATGAAGTTTGTGTTTACTGCTGTTCATTGTTAGTGACGTCAGGGTAAAGGTCAATTTTTTCTACTGTACATATTTTGAAAACAAAAATAATCATACACAAAAAAGTAACAACAAACGCGTTTTATTAACAACATTTCCAAAATAAGCTGAAAAAAAGCGCTATCCCAATAAAAACCGTTCCTCGAACGTGCACTTCACTGGATTCCACTTCTAGTAGACTATCATATCGTGGGAATGTCATAAAATAAAATATTTTATTACACATTTTATCAGAGGTGTGATCTACTATGGATGGACCTTAATAAAATTTGACAACAAAGTTTTGTAGTCTTAAACTTCAAAATATTGTTGATTGTCTAGTTGTCATATTTTTTTCGTTGTGTCAGATAGAGACCAAAAATTATTTTATCATTATTCAATCTTGACAAAGGTAGATGGAACGCTACCGAAACGTCGAAATAAAAAAATAAAAAACATTATTGTGGTTTTCATTCCCAAAAAATAAGAGAAAAAATAATAAATAATGCCACAAGGAACTTACAGAAAATATTAGTTGTCGAAAAAAAAAACTTACCGATGGGACTGTAAAAGGCACTCTGTTAACTGCAATAAATGCGAACTGCTCAATAGCCTGTACATTCCTTGTTCTTCCCTTTGACATTCCGTTAAGGATCCTCCACCTGTCATATCAGCGGCTGCGAACGCCAACGTTTCAGCGTCTTCTTTTCTAGATGTCGCCGGATAGAAAACTATATTATCGATTGTTTGAATTAATTCCAATTGTACGACGTTTTTTATTGCTAGACTATTAAAAACTTCAGCGTTATCGATATTAACGTCTTGATGATAACTGGAACGTTTTAAAATACCTACAAGATACTATGTTAGAGAGGGAAAATGTACTACGAATCACAATTGTACCTTTATTGGGTCCTATATCGCCGTTTTGTTCAATCACAGCCATAGTTTTCATAGATTCCGGTTTCCAAGTAAGCAGAGCTGTTGGTAACGTAGAATTGAATATATCCAGCATACACTGGCACGTTTTCGTCCAAGTTTTTTCGTTAAATTTATTTCCATTTGAGTTTACTAGATTTTCTAAGCAATTCGTACCGGATCTCGCTAATTGTTCGTTATCCTGCTGTACGCACCAATGAAGTTGAGAATATAATTCCTCCAATAGAAGGGGTCCTAGCACGTCGAAATATTGCGTGAAAACGTCGACTATAGCATAGAGGGCGTGGTTGCATGTCGTTGTCATCCATTCGTCCTTTTCGGGTTGCTTTTCTGGTAATTTCATATTATCGAATATCCTGAAGCAATTAAATCACTAATTATTTTGACACATAGCGTTGGGCGCCTAATTTTATTGATTTTATATTTAGAATATTTTATTTTATTAATGTTATGTAATTATTTATTGTTGGACCAGTGCCGAAGCCTTCAAAAATAGTAAAAAGTGAAGAAAAATAATTTATAGTAGGATAAAACCCATCAGAAAAGGAGGGTAATATGATATAATTGAAGGAAAAAATAAATTACGGGCGATCTGAGTTCGGGAAGCGGAAGGGGGTGAGTTTTTAAGGGTAAAAAATGGTTTATCTCGATTTTCGGCAAAACTACAAGTCCTACGGAAAAAAGTTAAATGGCAAAGTTGTTAGTGATAAAAAGAACTACAACTTTTGTATCATCAATTTTTACACATAACCCCAAAATTTATGTGAAAAACTTAAATAATCAAGTTTTTGGTTTTTGATTTTTATTTTCTTCAAAAATAGTATTTTTTTACGAAGTTTCGTGAAAACTTACCTTATTATGTTCCAAATACACTGTAATTTATTTGATTTGAAATCAAAGAAGCACCCTAATTTTTCAATCGAAAATTCTCGCATGAAAATATCAGCTTTTTTCAAAAAGTCGGTGGGTTTTTTGTTCGTTGAAATCTACTTTCTGATGGTCTGAAAAAAATATACGTCTCCATGGTAAATTTTCTCAGAAAATGCAAAAAATGAAAACTCGAATTTGAATTTTTTTTTATCACTATGTTCAATTTTGAACTATTTATGAAAACTTGCACTTCAATTACTCAAAAACGTAAGATTCATGTTACATTGATAGAAGAAAAAATTGCAAATAGAAATACACTACTATAATTAACAAACAAATTAGTTAATAAAGTTAATATTGAATAGGACATCTACAATATTTTGAAAAAGTTGTAGAAACTTCTTTAAATAATATTTGTAGACGCCTATTTATTGCTGTTTTAAGATAATTAAGATACCTGAGTTACCTACGGTAAATTTTAGCGCATTTTAAGGTGTTTGGTAGAGATGTGGGTTAGCCACAATAGACTCTTGCGAGTCACAGTGGGGTGCCTTATAGACCCACTCACCACAAACCTAACCTAACCTAGAGATGTGGGTTTGAAGTAACATAACCCCAAAAATTGGATTTAAATTAATTAAATCTATTTATAAATGTATAAATGAAAAAATAGCACTAAGTCAATCAAGGTTACAAAATAATAAATTGGCAAAAATTAAATCATCCTCCGATTTTGGCAAACCTCCCATTCACAGAAGGAGCAAGAGAACAGCATTGTTACAGGACATATTATAAGCTTCAAACTTGGTTGGGCAACGAATTGACAGCAACAGATTGAGGCTGGAAGCAACATCAATGTGGCATTATGCCCAAATTTAAAGGAAAGGATTTAATTCCGCTGCAGCTGTGAAACTGGGCGTTTAAAATGTAGCTGCCGTAAACATGGTTTAAAATTCACAAATGTTTGTACAAATTGTCATGGTTCTAAAAATTGCTCCAATATGGAAGAAAAAACCTACGAGGTAGTGAATGCTTCAGATGAAATTGTGGATGAAGAACCAATGCAGATTGGAAATAACATTGGAGACGAAAAAGGTGATGGTCTTGAAGATTTCGAAGATTAACTAGAGCTGGAAAGGTTTGTCGAATCTAACGATGAAGAAATGCCATCAAACAAACAAAAAGTAATGGATGAGTGATTACAAATCAAAATAATGTATTCATAAATAATAAGATTTACGTTTTTAAAAATATTATAATGAATAACGAAATCAGAATGAAGTATTTAAATTCAATAGTAGGTACCATTCACATGTATATTCACATTTTATGAGATTTTCTATGAGATGAAGGTAATTCGAATTTGATGAATAAACTTTTCAACAATCAAATTTTTCCATGAAATTGTACAGTGATTAAAAAAAACTTCGAATTTGAGTTTTTTTTTCATTTTTTGCATTTTCTGAGAACATTTACCATGGAGATGTATATTTTTTTTCCAGACTATCAGAAAGTAGAGATTTCAACGAACAAAAGACTTTTTGAAAAAAGCTGATATTTTGACGCGAGAATTTTCGATTGAAAATTAGGGTGCTTTTTTGATATTAAGTCAAACTAGGGTGAAAAAAAAAGTACATATTTCAAATCAAATAAATTACAGTGTATTTGGGACATAATAAGGAATAAGGTAAGTTTTCACGAAATTTCGTAAAAAAAAATACTTTTTTTGAAAAAGGTGAAAATAAAAAACTAAAAACTTGGTAATTCGAGTTTTTCACATACATTTTGAGGTTATGAGTGAAAATTATTGATACAAAAGTTGTAGAGCTTTTTATTACTAACAACTTTGCCATTCAACTTTTTTCCGTAGGACTTTTCCGGAAATCGAGATAAACCATATTTTGCCCTTAAGAACTCACCTCCTCCCATTTCCCGAACTCGGAACGCCCCTAATTTATTTTTTTCTTCGATTATCATATTCTCCTTCTTTTCTAATGGGTTTCATCCTACTATTATTTTTTTTTGTAATCAAAAATTATCGACCCTGGTCTATGTTTCAATATAAAAGAAAATCTTTAGACCATTTTATAAAAAAAAATAATAAAGGATTTATTTTGAACCACAGAAAAAAGTAAGTAGCTGGGACACATATAAAATCATAAAATAAAATCCAATTTTTACATTGGGATTGATTGATTGGTTCGGCACCCTCAGTCAGTGGGTTAGAGTCCCCGGCACCTCTGCCTTTAAACTTTTTGTGCTTTTAGTTGTTTCTTTTATATGAAGAGACCATTAGCCATAGGAGTCTATATCTTCACAGTTAAAGATAATGTGAGAGGCTGTTCCTCCTCTTCCATGCATAACCGAAGTAGGTTCCTCCCTATATATGCCGATTGTATGCATGTGCTTTCTAAGGGTACAGTGACCATGGAGTAAACCCGTCACTGTCCTTATAGGGCCCCTACTGAGGTTTAGTAATAGGGTACAAGCATAAATTTTGCTATTGGTTGGAATTGACGCTTTATCAGGTCTCCTAACACCTTGCATGCCTATTTTTCCAAAAAAATATAAACTTTACTTTTAAAACGAATTTAAAAATCATAAAATTTGAAAGTCGGCCAAAACGCGCTTTACGTCATAAAGATGGCTTTCCAACGGTGTTACGTCATTTGTTTACGATCTTATTCGTGTATCACGCTCTGAGTTCTTGTGACCTAATTTGTTTCTGAAAGCTTTAAAAATGGATAAAGCCGAAAAAAAAACTTTGTATTCCAAGTATTGCATTGTTCCAGTATGTAAATCAACGTGTATTAAAACTCCAGACAAAATATTTGTTACTTTACCTGGTGGCGCAAGTAAAAATACACATAAGAGAAGGTCATTACTTTTGTTTGTGAAGACCATTTTAATGTAAGTACCTACTTCTATGCTGGTAATTTTTATTCTCAAATAGTTGGAGGTTATGTACCTATATGTCTGGGAATCAACCATAAAAACATCATTTTCTTACAACCACACATCGAAATATGGTTGGTATATATTATTTAAATAAAACATATCGTACATATCGTACTTACGATAATGCTTTAACTCCTCTTATTTCCTCTGCATTAAAGCAGCTGTTTGACTTCATAAATTCAAGCAGCATAAATGAGTCTACTTTGGGCAAGTTATCAGTTTGTGCTTTTACAAAACCTTCGCTAGCCATATCATTACTCACAAAATATGAAAGAATCGTCACTGAACACTAAACTAGTAAATAAAATATATTCTTCCAAAAGTTTTAAAATATCCTCGGAAATATCGAATATTTATGACCACTTTCCACTTTACGTTGACTTTTAGAAATAAAAAAAAGCACACACAACACGTAATGGTCTCAAAAAAACATACAAATGATATTTTTACGTCGATGAAGCAATTAATAGTTGATTAAAATACAATAAACACACAACTACACATAACCTAATGCAATACCGGCCATATTGACATAAGTAAACACAAGAGATATGACATCACACGTATCATCGGTAGCGTTCGGAAATCCTCGGGTTTTGGTCGGAAAGTGCATTGAAATTTGAATTTTATTTTAAAATTTGGGAGTAATTTCCAATGGAAACTGGTTTATTTCCTATTATTAGTAATTTTTGATATCATATTTACTATTATAAATTAAGTGTCAGCTTCTCCGAGGATTTCTTGACCAGGAGTTTGCTGTGTTTTTGCACGTGTCTCCTGTACAACTGATGTTTAGTTTGAGTCCACCGAGATATACAAACCACTTGCAGCAGTTTTTGATATTCCATATACTGGTTAAGGACAAGTAAAAGCAGTTTATCAGACCCTAGCTTTGTTAGGACGTCTGCCTTACATTGGGAACTCTGGAATGTTAACAACGAATATAAACTTACCTAAACAGAACTTTAAAGAGATCCTTCCACCAATGAGGACTAAAGGTATCACCGTAAGTTTTAATTACTTCGAATAGTACTGTTAACGCCCTAGTTCTAACATCGAGTTTACATCTATTGACTACACAGGATAAAGAAAAGAGAAGCGGGAACCAACCGCGTACCCATACTCTATCTTCTTCTGATACAGTTATATCGGTTTCGAGACCTACAAATAAAAGGTTATGAAATTGCCTCTTTGCGTGCCATGTCTTTCGGTGGTTATTCAGCGACCAGGTCCTCTACTACCTTCTATTTTGCCTGCATAAGTAAGTGACAAACATTGCAGCGCTTATAAGCGGAGTTATCAACTTGGGGAATAGGATGTTCTCGAGAGAACTGCAATGATGAAGTAGATAGAAAAGTAAAAACGAAATTGGCGTTCTCTCGGGAAGTTCTATTCCCCCTTAGGCAAGAATAACCTCTGGATGTGTGTTACGGAACGTTAAAATCACAAATTTAACTAAAATACACACCTCCATGTTCGGCAAAGAGATGAGGAGCTCCGTTTACACTACAAGCGCAAGCTCTCACAAGTCTGATGGCTTCCATACTGGTATCTGGGAATCTAGCGTTACATGCAAACTCTGATAAGCACTTGACGGCGTCTTGAAACGAATCGATCATCGAAGGAAATTGCTTTTCATATAATTCTATAATTATTTTGCCGGTTGTTTGAAATGCCAGTTCGACGATTCCTTCTTCTTGATCACCGGCAGCCAAGTGGAAAACGGAAAATATATTCTTCCAACCTAAAATATACGATTTAAAAAAAACAGATATTGCAATGTGTATAAACACCACAAGTGAAAATATTGATCAATAAGTAGGTTATTAACTGAATGGGTTTGAATATGAGATATTGAGGGTGACGGGAGAGTTACTATCAGTCATCATAATGTTAGCTTAGAGTGATGTATCAACTAAAATTTATTTCTTTAAATAAAATAATCATACCTGAACGTATATTTTTGGCTTGCGAATTGACCATTTGGGCGACACAACGTACTACCATATCTCTAATTGTTGGCGAAACGTTATTTTTCATGATATACTCGAATGGACGGAGAAAATCTTTTTGGAATCTAAAATTTGAAAACTCTCCTTTTTCTATAAATTTCATAGAGAGCTGTCTTAGACTGTCGACGGCGAAAAAGCAGATTTCTTCGCTGGAATTACAGCCTACCGTATTGAAATGTTCTCCAAGCACCTGTAATATTTATTTATTCATTTATTTACAGGCATTACACATTCAAAAGTTATAAAAGGGAAACACCTTATATCACATTTTCAGCGCTTCCATTTATAATTCAAAATTTAAGACATATTGGGGCATATTCTGTAACTCTTCCTCTAAAATTTAGAGGTCGTTAAAAATTTAACCGGCGCTAAAATCAGATCGGTTTTCGCTAACCACATTTCCCTTAAAATTTCAAAGGATTCCTGTAAAATGTGGATGTTTCTGGTGAAGCCTTGATTGAAGAATTAAATGCAGACCACAAGAAGTAAGAAACATTGTTAGGTTATATTTGAAATAATTTAAATTAACAATCTTTATATATTATTCTTGGGCATATTTTAGAATACACCAAAAAAGTATTAGGGACTTGAGTGATTCCTTTCAAATACCTACTAATTTATTTAAAACTATTTCTCTTTTCCAAGGAAGTGTCAAGAAAAATGTGAAAAAACTTTATTGTTTTTCTGTCGTTCTTGGCGCCCGTGACATTTTTTATAACATTATAACTATAATACAGGGTAAATTATGAAATCAAACAATTTTATTTTGTTAAATCTACATTATATTTAACCTTAAAGTTGTGACGCGATTCGCTAGCACAGTAGCTTTTTCAAACGAATGGAGGTATAATGAGAAACTTTCTATTTATACAGTGCCTTAATACTTAATTATACGGATATTTAACAATAAAATTATAATCTACGAGTATTTACAAGGAAATGAAATGAATTTGTCTAAATATGGGATTAACTAAAGTTTTTAACAAGTTTACCTGGAAACTCATTCACAACAATCCTACAGGAACCTTTCTAGGTAAAAAGGTTTAATAAGGGAGAATTTTGTTAATATCAAGTTGGTCGTTAAGAAGATTATCTGAATATTTGTTTTTATTTATCTCTAGGGCTTCTAAAAGATTTAATTTGAAGGATTTAGGTTCTATATGCAAAATTTCAAAATTTGAATCGAAAGAGTGTTGGTTTGCTAATAAATGATTTGAATAGTTGGAATCTGATTTTTGGTTGTCATAACTACGTTTGTGTTCTGAAATTCTAGTTTTAAAATTCCTAAAAGTTCTACCTATATAAATTTTATCACAGTCGTCATTTCCACATTTTAATTTATAAACTCCTGATTTATTTAGTTTTGAAGATTTGGATTTGTTGTTTTTAATGAATTTGGATAAATTGTTGTCAGTTTTGAAGCAAATATTCAAGTCTAAAGTTTCTAAAAATGATTTTATTTTTAAGGATGGTATTCCAAAGTAAGTTAGGCTTTTAAATTGGTTATTCTTGTTTTTATCAGAAGGAAATACTTGTTCTAGAGTATGTTTTCGTATCTTTTTATTTATGATGTTGTCAATTAAATTTGGATCGTAATTATTATTAACCGCTATTTGTTTTATTTTTTTTCCTTTTATTCTTTTGGGAATCAAACCACAATATTGTTTTTTATTTTTTATTTCGACGTTTCGGTAGCGTTCCAGCTACCGTTGTCAAGATTAACTAGTAATAAAATTAATAAAATAATTTTTGGTCCCTATCTGACACAACGAAAAAATATGACAACTAGACAATCAATAATATTTTGAAGTTTAAGACTACAAAACTTTGTTGTCAAATTTTATTAAGGTCCATTCATAGTAGATCACACCTCTGGTAAAATGTGAAATAAAATATTTTATTTTATGACATTCTAACGATTTGATAGTCTACTAGAAATGGAATCCAGTGAAGTGCACGTTCCAGGAACGGTTTTTATTGGGATAGCGCTTTTTTTTAGCTTATTTTGGAAATGTTGTTAATAAAACGCGTTTGTTGTTACTTTTTTTGTGTATGATTATTTTTGTTTTCAAAACATGTATAAACTCAGTTTGGTGATTTTGTGTATTGAAGTGTGTATCGATTAACAACTATTCCAATGATAAATCATAAGAAAACCTGGATAAAAACTTATGATGCTATCCTGATAACGCAGGTAATTGATTATTGGAAATTTCTCTTTCTAGCATTGGTAACCAAATTTGACTACATTCGGCTGAAATACTAGCTACACATTTATCTGCATTTAGTTGTATTAAAGCACTTTCTTTGATTTTTCGTCTTTTATTATTGGGCTCTTTCAATATTATTTTTGTCGAATCCAATTGAATTTTATGCCCCTCTTACCAAGCATGTTTACAAATACCAGGGGCTCTATTCTCGACCTCATGTGAAAAGATTCACATGTGAAATTATTCCACTACTTATTTTCACATGCTTGTTTGAAACGGTATTCTCGGTGATAGTGGAATGTATTTTCCAATGGATATGGTCTTGATACGTATGTCTAATATTAAATAAATATTGACCAATCATGTTTTATCATTTTGAAGTTATTGTGTTGAGATCCCTGGGCTATATTGACATCGACATCAATACTAAAGAATTATGGCGGATCAAGTTTTAGTTTCAAAAAATAGAAGGAAAACTGGACATGTCTCTGATACACAAAAAAACATGCTCATTACTTTTATTGAAAATGACCCACAATTGCGAACTGGGAAATTTACAAATAGTTTAGGTGGATTATTTTCCAACATCTCCACCTCTTCCAAAACTTCCAAATGATAAAGTAGAATAGCTTCCTCCATTAGAAGTTTTAAAACAAAACAAAACGCCAAAGATTGAAAAACACAAGATGTGCTACTGCTGAGAAAGTCACTTTGGTTTGGATCTTTGTATGAATGTATGAATATTCTTTGGTTATGTTTATTGTGTGTAAAATAATAATGACATAATGACATAATTATATTCACATTGGCATTTACCATGTGAAAATATTCGTAGACTTTTTGTGTGAAAATATTCACGTGGTTCTGTGGAGAATACCGAATTTAATATTTCCATGTGAAAATTATTTTCACCCATGTGAATAAAAGTCGAGAATCGTGCCCCTGACTTAAAGAACTCCCTATCTTTGATATATTTTTTATGTTCCCTTATTCGGACTTTCAATGGTCTAGAATCTAGACTCTAGATGTTTTTCCTTAATAGAATTTGTCGAATATACACAAGATATCTGATATATGCAATTTTTTGAAGATTGTTCTTCATTTTTTGGTTTTGTGAAAGAATTAAGAACATTGGTAATCAATTCAATATTCGAGCTTCTAACAATACGTTGAGATCTATACTAACAAAAACAAAAAATGAAGAACAATCTTCAAAAAATTGCATATATCAGATATCTTGTGAATATGCGACAAATTCTATTTAGGAAAAACATCTAGACCATTGAAAGTCCGAATAAGTGAACATAAAAAATATATCAAAGATAGGGAGTTCTTTGAGTCAGGTATTTGTAAACATGCTTGGGAAGAGGGGCATAAAATTCAATGGGATTCGACAAAAATAATATTGAAAGAGCCCAATAATAAAAGACGAAAAATCAAAGAAAGTGCTTTAATACAACTAAATGCAGATAAATGTGTAGCTAGTATTTCAGCCGAATGTAGTCAAATTTGGTTACCAATGTTAGAAAGAGAAATTTCCAATAATTAATTACCTGCGTTATCAGGATAGCATCATGTTTTTATCAAGGTTTACTTATGATTTATCATTGGAATAGTTGTTAATCGATACACACTTCAATACACAAAATCACCAAACTGAGTCATACATATTTTGAAAACAAAAATAATCATACACAAAAAAAGTAACAACAAACGCGTTTTATTAACATTTCCAAAATAAGCGAAAAAAAGCGCTATCCCAATAAAAACCGTTCCTGGAACGTGCACTTATAATGCCTTTGGGTTAAAATAATAAGTTTTAATGATATTTAAATAAAAGACATAGATTCCCTTGAAGCTAATTTCAATAAATCATGAATCGTTACATAAATAAGAAGTAGGAATGTTGCACGTACGAAGTCAAGTTCAGAGCGTGAAATAAACATAAATAGTATTATTTATATTTACTTATGATGAACTTGACTTGTCGTATAAGTATGCTAACGATAGTGTTTTAAGGACCATTAGATTATTAACATTATAATTATGATTACCATCATCATTATCAATATCATATTCAATGACTATTAATATTAGTGTAAGTAGTATAATGTATAATAGTAAGTTTAAGTAATGAATAGAACGTATCGCAGTGCTACAGGTAGTTGTTTTATTCCTGTAAGATGATCCACCGAGTGACCAGCAACACCACCTATTCAGAGGCCCTTCCACACCAATAATCTACCAAAGTATCCATCGACGATACATTTATTACACACTTCACTGGATTCCATTTCTAGTAGACTATCATATCTTTGGAATGTCATAAAATAAAATATTTTATTTCACATTTTACCAGAGATGTGATCTACTATGAATGGACCTTAATAAAATTTGACAACAAAGTTTTGTAGTCTTAAACTTCAAAATATTATTGATTGTCTAGTTGTCATATTATTGTCGTTGTGTCAGATAGGGACCGAAAATTATTTTATCATTATTTAATCTTGACAAAGGTAGCTGGAACGCTACCGAAACGTTGAAATAAAAAAATAAAAAAAAACATTATTGTGGTTTCATTCCCAAAAAATAAGAGAAAAAATAATAAATAATGCAACAAGGAACTTACAGAAGATAAGTGTTTATATGTTCTGTGAGTAATCCTAGTTTTTAGCTCCTCCTGAAAATTGTTCATCAGATGCAAGTTTTTTAAATTGACAAAAACTTTTTTCTGCTTTCTGCTTTTATGTTTATCATAAAAGTATTGAATTAATTTATTTGCATTTTGTGCAGAATCATTAAATATTCTTGGGTCAAAACAGGTAATATACTTTGCCAAATTATATTTTATGCATGATCGTTCAGCAATTTTTTTTACTGCTGCTACAAGAAATTTTTGACATTCTTTCCAAAATCTTACTAGTTCTACTTCAGAAGCCTTTAGTATCATGTCCGAGTTAGCTATCTCTTTTTATTTCATAGGTTTAAAAAATAATAAAAGAATGGTTAAAGTTTATGGGGAACGATCAATAATTTTATCTAAACTTAAACGGAAAAGATCAATAATTATTTTCCAGGTAAGACAAAAATTTCCCTGACATTTTTGGTTATTTCTGTTGAAAATGATGTTTTCCCTAACCATCTTTAAATTCCCTGACCTTTCCAGGTTCTCCAGATCGCTATGAACCCTGTTATCGAAAAATATAATTCAAACAATTTCTTCATTAAAATATATCACAAAATAACAGAATAAATAAAAATTTTTGTTTACTAACCTGCCATATCCTAGACCATTGTAATCGAATCCTTCCCATATTATAATAAGAAATTTCTACTATTTTTTGCAACGAAAACATCCTAGGATGTCCGGCATAAGCCAATTCTTCGAGTGAAATTTTACACAAAGCTTTGACGAAATCAACAATGGCGTCACCGTCAAGTCTAGTAGATCCGGTGAATATTCTGTCGACGGCAACTACTACGCTTTGAGAACTCGTTTGACCGATGTGTTCCTTAGAACTGGGATCGGGAGGTTTATGACCAGGACCTAAGAAAGTTACAATTAACTTTACAATCAAAAAACGTTTCTTTTTAAATATTTAAATAACAATAAAAATAAGGTTATGGCCGAATTAAAAAGTATCGGTTTTGCGCATGCTCAGCTCCATAATAAAGTTGAATATGAATAATTACCTGATAAAAATTCCGGCCGAACTCCGGTACCTATCAATTGAGCTAGTTCCAATTGTGATATGCATTTAAGGATGTCCAACCAACTCGTTCCCAAATAATTTCCGTCGGTGTGGGCAACCATGATAAGAGTTTTGATTGTATCGATATTTTTGGCTTTCATATCCATTATCGGAGAATTTGCGGTAAGGAGAGTAAACCTTGCCAAAGCTTGGACGTACGCGTCTCTTTCCAATGGCATGTGAAATATACAGACGATTCTTATGGCACATCTGTTAATTAAATATAATATTGGTATACTAAATTCCAAGATATTTCGTTTCGACTTGATGATTCAAGACCAAAATTCACAGCAGGTAGTCGTTAAAACGATATCAATAGCACATTATCGTATTTTTTTTTGAAAAGCGAAAAGATAATGCCTAATAGTATGGTTATTTTACAACTGAGATTTTAGACTGGTAAAATTGCTCGTTTTCCTTTGTCTGACCAATAAATTGGCAAGATATCCAGATTTAGCACCCCCCAACATATACTTGCAAGCGATCGATGCCATAAAGGGATCGTGGATAAGTGCAAATAGAGAGAGAAAGAAGCTTCCCTTTTGGTGGAATGACTAAATTGAGCAGTTGAGGAAAGAATATAATAAACGAAGGAGGGAATACACGAGAGCGGGAAGAGAAATGGAACGACATCAAATGGACATAAACATGAAAGAAACCAAAAAACTGTTAAAAAATGAAATCAACAGAGCCAAAAGACAAAAATGGAAAGCACTTGTATAAGATCCAAACCAAGACATCTGGGGAGATGCCTACAAAATAGTCTCAAGACAGCTGAAAATTCAAAGTCCCCCCTTTTCTCTTACGGTTAAACGAAGGAAAGAAATAGTGGCGGATTTATTCCCAAAGGGCGGAAGAACAATAAAAAAAAGAGAAGGGCCTAAAACAATTGCTCCCCCTTTCACAACAGACGAGCTTCTGGATGCCCTTTGTATTATTGAAAAATGGTAAGGCCCCTGGCCCAGACGGGATGACAGTGAAACTAGTTTGTAACCACAAAAGGAACGAAGTACTCTCCATGTTCAACTCGCTGCTCCAGGACAGAACTTTCCCAGAGTATTGGAAGAAGGCTAGATTGGTGTTGATTCCAAAAAAAGGAAAAGACATCAATGCATCCTCATCTTACCGGCCGCTGTGCCTATTGAACACGTTTGGCAAATTATTCGAGAGAATGATTATGAATAGGCTGGACGAAGAATTAGAGGAAAAGGGAGTCCACAATAACGGCGGTGTTGAGCTTGACTGACTGGGTTAGCAAATCCCAGAGCAAATGGCTACAGGTGTCAAAAATGCATTTAACACTGCAAGATGGCATCACATCATTGACAAACTTAGAAAAGCGTGTTCGGAATACCTGGTGGAGATGGTTGAGGACTACTTTAGAGATAGATGGGTGGAAGCGGGCTCTGTTAAATGGTAGTGCACAATGGGAGTCCCACAAGGTTCAATAAAGGGCCCTAAACTATGGGATGTACTGTATGAGGGGGTTCTCAGACTGCCTCTCGAAGAAAAAGTGGGCATGATCGCCTACGCGGATGACTTATTGGTTACCATTGAAGGAGGCGATAAAAATGAATCTGCAAGGGTCCTGGAGTGGATGAGCTCAGTAGGTCTGGAGGTTGCCACCCAGAAGACTGAGCTGATAATACTCAGGGGCCCAAGAAAAAGGGAAAACTTT
>CAJUYH010003547.1:0-31754 GCA_910591685.1 Galerucella tenella | reverse complement strand
AAAAATGTTATCAATTAATTTTGAAAAAACATTTTTCTTACCGTTCTTATTATATACAAGTGGACTGCCTAACATAAACGAACTCAAAATTAATAATCACTCTAATAACTCGATAACTATAAAAAAACAAGACCACATAAAATACCTAGGTATAGTAATAGATGCCCATTTTAAATGGGATGAGCATATAATCAATGCTAGTAAAACGCTTCGCTTTTTGCTTTATAATTTTAAACATTTGACACACATATTACATTTCAAATATTTAAAAATTCTTTACCATGCCCTAGTCGAATCTCGAATAACGTATGGAATATTAGCATGGGGAGCGACTACTAACACTCACTTAAAACATATAGAAATAATCCAGAAAAGATTTTTAAAAATTATTTCGCTAAAACCGTTTCGGTATTCATCAGATATGCTATTTAAGGAATTAAAAATTATGGATATTCGTGAGCTATTTTTTTATAAAGTGGTTATTAGAAAATTTAAAAACCGTAACAACTTACATTATATTAGTCATATATATAATACAAGGTTAAAGTTGAATGATATGTTAGAAATTCAGTTTTCTAGAAAAAGAATCGGTCAAAGAAACCATGTTTTTCTGTCCAACAGATTTTACAACTTCTAGTCCGGTCAATTTAGACATAAAAATAGTAATCAAAGAAAGAAAATTCCGGTAAAGCCAAATTTTTGTAGATACCTTAGGTTTACCATAAAAAATAAAGTGTCAAAAGTCCCCATCGATCCCATGTGTGCTAAGAAAGTTATTCGGGGTCAAAGGTCAAAATTTTAGGTTTTTTGGATTTTTCTCAAAAACGGTTAGTTTTATCGAAAAAGTACCTCAAAGCAAAGTTGTAGATCTTAAAATTTTCTATAAAAATGGTCCCTATGGTTTTTTTTCCAAGACCCACCATTTCCCAGATATTGCGCTTGTAAGAATCACCTTCTACATAATATACACACATATGCCACGTATATACATATTCAGGTACTGAAGCAAGCAAATGCCTACTCGTGTCCCTTTTATGTATATATTATACTATTCTAAGAAAGTATACTCTCAACAGACCGCTAGTCCCTTACAGAATCCCCTCTACTTTTATGGCCTTGAAAAACATCTGGCTATTCCTTTGTCCATGTGGTTGCCGTGAAACAAGCTCCAAATGACGCCGATGTCCTCATAATTGAAACAGCAATAGAAAAATTTAATGCAAGAAACATAACTATTGTAGTGGGTGAAGATGTAGATTTGTTAGTACTTCTCACTGCAAGGACTCCATCTGATAAAATTATTTACTTTCTAAAACCTGGAAAGGCGCAACAACGGACAGAAATATATTCTTCCAAAAAAGATCAGCTTACCCAAAATGCCGAAACTATATTTTATTTTTACATGCGATAACCGGCTGCGATACGACGTCTGCAATGTTCAGAAGGGGCAAAAACTCAGTATTGAAATTATTTGAAAAAAAAAGATTTGATTGATTGCGCAAAAGTTTTTACAGAAATTAATTCTTCGCCTCAAATACTAATTACTGAAGGAATCCGGTTTCTTCTTGGGATTTACGGAGCTCCAAAAAAAATTAATTGCATAGATAAATACAGATATTTAACATTTGTGAAAAATACACGAAACAAAAAGCAAGTGCAACTGTCTTGTCTTCCTCCAACATCGGCATCTGCTATTCAACATTTGTATCGAGTATACTATCAAGTTCAGACATGGCAAGGCAATCAACTAAACCCTGAAGACTGGGGTTGGAAATTGATAAATAATACTTTGGAACCGATTCAAACTTTACTGCCCCCTGCTCCAGAAAAACTTCTTAACACTATTTTTTGCAATTGCAAGAAAGGTTGTAGTGCCAAATGTGGCTGCAGAAAAATAGGGTTACAGTGTTCTCCAGCGTGTACCAATTGCCAAGGTATGTCTTGCTCGAATATTCAATTAAATACAAGAGAGGAAGATTCATGTGATTTTGATGAATATACAAATGACTCATCTTCATTTCAACAATTTCTGAACATTGAGCAACAGGAAGAAGAAGACGAAGAAGAAAACATGATTATTGAAGTTGAGTATGAAGAATGTGAGTCAGATTAAAGAAACAAAAAGAAATTAGAACGACAGTTAAACTCAATAAACAATATCAATAATTTTCATACTATTAAATAAGTATTGTTCCAGAAAATAACGTCTTAAAGGTTCGTGGAATAGGCCTACCGGGGAAACCACGTTAAAAAAAACGCGCCGAGTACACTACCTTACAGGTGGTGTGGAAATGTGTGCATATTATGTAGAAGGTGATTCTTACAAGCGCAATATCTGGGAAATGGTGGGTCTTGGAAAAAAAACCATAGAGACCATTTTTATAGAAAATTTTAAGATCTACAACTTTGCTTTGAGGTACTTTTTCGATAAAACTAACCGTTTTTGAGAAAAATCCAAAAACCTAAAATTTTGACCTTTGACCCCGAATAACTTTCTTAGCACACATGGGATCTATGGGGACTTTTGACACTTTATTTTTTATGGTAAACCTAAGGTCTCTACAAAAATTTGGCTTTACCGGAATTTTCTTTATTTCAATTGTCCAAATTGACCGGACTATTCCTACCTAAACAAATGAAAGACGCTACAACTATATATTCTTTCAAAAAACAAGTAAAATCACACATTCTCCTGCTGGATCGAAATGTTATCCACGGATTGTTTAATTTCTAAATTTGGGATATATTCTATAATCTTTCAAAAAGTATATATGGAAGGGTGCATGTATGTCATATGTGTATGTATATATGTGCGTATGTATGTATGGGTAAGTATAAGTATGCATGTGTTACTAAGTTAAACTCATCATGTATACTAATTAGATATTATAGTCATTGCTGTGGAATGTTTAAGAAAATTTTTATAAAATTCTGATAAAACGTTGAACCCACGCACAGGCTCTGCCTAAGTGGGTATACTGTTATTCGGAATCTTCTATTTAATTATTACTGTTAATGTAATCATGTATTAATAAGTTCCTGAATAAATTATTATTATTATTATTATTATTATTATAAATGTGGGCATCAGCAAAGAAGTAAATGGGATTTTTTGTAACTGGATGGTATGAATAGGTTTTGTCAATTGTAATATCAATTTCCTCCCATAATCCTTGATCGCCTCCACCGCAGTCAGAATTGCAAGCTAAAACATTATATTTAATTTCGTGAAAACGAGTAATTATATTTTTGAGAAGTTCTTTGTTCATTTTTTGATCGAACCCAATGTGAACAGGTTGTTTCCAGTTACTAAACAATCCACGTGCCATAATAACCTGGACATATTGATGTGGTCCCAGAATTTCGTCTTCTTTCTGATGATATTCATATAAAGAGGACACTTTCATTTCATCAAAGCATAATACAGTTGCCCTAAGACGAGAATTTTTGGCCTGACCTGCAATTCCCATAATGCGTAAGACATCTTCTAAAACTCCATTTGTTAAATCGATATTGGAAGCCCACTGTTGCAAAGTAGATAATCCTGGTAGAGGATAATGCAGAGATTGTCGTAGATAAATATATGACCTCTTACTAAAATATCTCAGTGTAAAAGCTTTCGATAGTTCATCCTGTGTCCATCGAGCCTTGGTTTTCTTTTTTGAGGCAATTTCAACTTGATTTGGTGTTAAAACATGTTGCAAAGCCAACTTAATTTTTCCTTCAAGACTACTGTTTTTTTCAAAATTGTATTTCTTTATTCCCTGTTCTAAATTGGAGATACTCAATTTCAAAATATTCTCGTTGTTTTCGTGATTCAAAATTGTTTTCTTTAGCTGCTCATTTTCTTGTTTCAATAAAGCAAATTTTCTTTCCCAAATATCATGTTCACTTTCATAACTTGTGGATGGAACGTCTGAAATATCCATAGAAATGTTATCATCTGCTCCTGTTTTTTCTGCTGTTTGTATTAAACACTTTACTAGTTCTTTGTTTTCTTTTCTAATCATTCGATGAGTTATTTCAGATGGTTCTTTGTTAACACCCAAAGTAAGAATAATGTGGGAATGGCTAAAAGAAAATTACAAAGTAAAGCAAACATAATGCAATGCATCTGTATAAAGTTTTCATTCATATATAAATCAATATTAATACCTATATAGTATTTAAATTTCTACTTGTAAATTTAATTATTTTTCAAGCATACCTTTTTTTTCCAATTTTTTCGGTTGAAAATCCATCAAACGAGCTTGCACTTCATCTTCATAATCAGTTAAAAGAAAATGTTTACTGCATATTCTTTTGTTCTTCGGACTCTAATCATCTTTTTTTTTTGGCTTGGACTCACGTCATTCAGCCAAGAAATCATCTTTCCGGCAACACTTTCGGACCCACTCTTTTAATATTTTGGGGTCTTTAGGGAATGTGAAAAACATGACCTTTTCGCATTGGCACAAATATTACCACCGCTCATCTAAATAAATTAGGAAAAAATGTTTTAATTGAAAAGTTAAATAAGGATTGAAAGTTATAACAAAACTTAAATTCCACAGGATGTCAGCAGTCAGCTTTTCACCACTTTTTAATTCCTTGCTTTCTTATTGGACACACGTGTGCTTTGTAACCCACGATCGCTTTGCTTCATCAGCGAACTCGTGTTTTCGAAACTAGGTTCCTTTTGGGTCACTTTGTAATTGTGTCATTGTGCATTATCAGCATTGTTTAGTCTGATTGAAATTTGCTACGCTACTTGAATCTAAATTATATTTTTATGAAGTTAATTTTGTTTTGAATATACTTGAAATTTGTTATACAGGGTGATGTTTTCCATAATTCCACCCTTGGTACTTATTACACATGCATGCATGAAACTCGGTTCTGTCGTCTGAGTGACGTAATCACTCGCCCCTTTGTCGCTTTCGCCATCCGTTATTCAGGCAATCTATCCTTTCTACTAACCTTGGGCTGAACCTGACATCCCTTGAGCAAAATGTCATTCAAAGATAACCCTGACGAAGTTTTACTTGAAGCATCAAAAACCACCCTTAATTTGGTCGATGCAGCATCGACACAATGGTGTGGTAAAAACACTCTTTTATTCAAATCATTGACGCCTGGATCAACAATTTTACCATGACCTAAATCAATATACTTAATAAAGTCTTTATATGGCAAATATAACTCTGGATGTCTCTTGAATCTACTCTCTAATGACTGAAATCTGACTGAAATCTTCTAATCCAAACGAATTCCCCAGTTTCGAATAATCATTTTTATTGCGCATTAATAAGCCAACCTGAAAAGCACCATTTGTTTGTCTTTTGCAAGATTCCAAAAATATCTGCTCAGACAACCTATCATCTAATGACATAAATTTTGTATTACTAATCTCTTCAAGTTGCCAAAACCTTAGAATCAAGTCACCGACATCTGGAACCTCAGAATGACTGAATAAGTTTATACTTCCAGTACCACCTGTACTGTATCCAGTACCACCTGTACGGTGAAAGTTGACGAGCAAACAAATTTTGAAAGGATGCTACTGGAGCAGACCCACACATCAACCAACCCAGTTTAGTATTTTGTAGTACAGGTAACTGTGATCCCAACCTAATAATTTCAGGAACAACAAGTTGAAAATAAACATCAGCCGAAAGCAGAAGATCAATCTCGGAAGGTTTTTAATAAAAAGGGTCAGCCAAAGTTGAATTGGCTGGAATAAAAATCTTATCGGAATCTACTGATACATGGGGTAGATTACAAGTAATTGTATGATCATTCACATTAGATTCCACTGTTAGATTGACTAACTTGTCACATTGCAAACTACTATTTCCAATTCCACCAATTTTGAACGTTGTTGATGACCACTTTACATTTTTTAGTTTTCTAAACAAGTTTTTTGTAATAAAATTGTTTTGGGAACCTGAATCTAGAAGTGCCCGTGCCTCTATTTTTGACCCATCCCCCATTATTAAATGAACCCTTGCAGTTGCTAGTAATATTTGAGTTTCTGCTGGACCTGTATTTGCTATTGCAGTTTGAAATACTGTATCCCTAACAACAGCCACTCCCATATCTCTTCCATGTGATATACCCAAAAATTTTTCATTAGAAATTCCCAATAAAGTATCCTGAGACAAATCCCTGTCATGTTCTCGAGCATCCCTTTGAACAATACCCCAGTTATATTATTATTATCAAATTGTCCCTGACCTTGAGTTCTGTTTTCAAGCATTCCCCTGTTTTGACTTATATTTTTCCCTTGAATATTATTTTCATGTAGTAATGTATGATGTCTTCTTTGACATTTATCGCATCCTTTTGATTTACATTGTGTAACACCATGTCCCTTTCCCATGCAATTAAAACACAACCTATTGTTTGTTGAATGAATGAATGTTTATTATGATACGACACAATTCCAAATACAACAATTCAACATAATAATACTTATATAAACACATAATAAACAAAATAAGTCACAGAAACCACACAAATGGCTTGTGCGTGACTATAAATTTAAAAACATGAAAACACATAGACCAATAAATATGAAAAACACCTAAAATTTAAAACCTATACATATATATATATATATATATATATATATATATATATCCTCTTTGACCGAATTAGGTCCAATCAAATTTCAAAATTATGCTACTTAAATCAACCTAATATTTCGAAACATTGCAAGTGATCAAGTATTTGCTTATTATGTTCTACTCAATCAATGCTTGTACCACTTTTCCAGGTATGCCCCTGACATGCTCTTTAAGCATTTTTTTAAAAGTACATAATCTTGTCTGCCTCTGGATACTTTCTGGTAAGCTATTGAACAATTTAGTGCCTAAGTAAAGATAACTCCTTTGTCCCTTATCCTTTTTCATCAAGGGTACAACATATTTATGTCTGTTCCTCGTCTCATAACTGTGCTCGTATGTATGTAGCCTATCTTTATTTAAATATTGTCTTATATTAATTTGTACGAAAAATAATTGTCGTATATCGAGTATGTTTTTTTCAGCATAGAGGGATTCAGATGAGTATCTTATGTTTTTGTTTAGTAGTATTTTAAGAAAACGATTCTGACATACTTGTAGTGAGTTAAGATACACTTTTGCGACACCTCCCCATCCTATTATTCCGTAGTTCAGGTGAGACTCTACCAAACTGTGGTATATCATTGTTTTTTCTTTAATATTTAAATATTCAGATATCTTTCTATATCCATACAATATGCATCTTAATTTCTTTAATAGATAATTAATATGTGTATCCCATCTAAAGCAGCAATCTAACATGATGCCCAAATATTTTATCTCCTTTACAGATCGTATTTTAAAGTCTTGTTGTATGTTCAAATTAAAGGTTGGGAGTGAAGTGGCTTGACTACTAAAAGGTAAGTACACTGTCTTCTGAACATTTAATGATAGTAACCTATTATCTAGGAATTTTTTAATTTTTAAAAAGTGGGTCTCTACTTGCAATTTTAAGTCATAATAATTAGTACCTTTATAAACTATTACAGTGTCATCCGCAAAACTTATTATTTTTTGGAACTCGGTTTCTATTAAAAATATATCATTCATGTAAAGGGTAAAAAGCAAAGGACCCAGCACCGTCCCCTGTGGCACTCCACACGTAATTTTGTTTGTTTGACTAAACATATTATCTACTTTTACTTGTTGTTGTCTATTTTGTAGATAACTCTTGAAGAAATCGTGTGCTTTTCCCCTTATTCCTATGTTTTCTATAACTTCCAATAATATGGAATGGTCAACGGTGTCGAACGCCTTTGCCAGGTCAATAAAAACCCCGATTACTGATTCTCCTTTGTCTATAGAGTCATAGATGGTGCTAGTAAGTTCAAGTATTGCGTCTTGTGTTGACTTTCCCTCGCGAAATCCGAACTGAGATTTTGAAAGTAATTTGTTATTTTGAAGAAAATTATTTATTCTTTTTTTAACTACCTTTTCTAATACTTTCGCTAAACTCGATATAAGGGAGATGGGTCTGTAGTTGGCCGCTTCATATTTATCTCCATTTTTGTAGATTGGTGTAACAATACTGTTTTTGAGTGAATCGGGAAACACTCCCGTTTCAAGTGATTTGTTTATTATCAGGGTTAATGGGTATTTTATATAATCTACTATGATTTTAAGTACATCCGCGGTTATTTGGTCATAACCAGGAGCTT
Source organism: Galerucella tenella (assembly GCA_910591685.1). Taxonomy (NCBI): domain Eukaryota; kingdom Metazoa; phylum Arthropoda; class Insecta; order Coleoptera; family Chrysomelidae; genus Galerucella; species Galerucella tenella. The sequence goes on along the minus strand of CAJUYH010003547.1, from coordinate 23,551 downwards.
TTTTAGATTTTAGTTCAAATATGATATTTTTTATTTCAGTTTCATTTGCTGGTTCAAAAAATCATTGACTGGCAACTAACAGTCCTACTCTCCTTATAGTTTTTCGGTCTTTTAATATTACTTGCCAAGCTTTTGCCAATATCAATGAAGTAGTTATTAAAAATGTTTGCTATTTTTTCTCCGTCATTAGTAATATTTTCATTTTCTTTAAGGGTTATTGTGTTACTTTTAGAATGTTTAGAAATAACTTCATTTACTATCTTCCAAAGTCTCTTTGATGAATTTTTTTCTTTTTCTACCCTTTTTTTATAATAAGCTACTTTTGCCTCTTTTATTAACTTTTCTGTGATATTTTTATATCTAAAGTATTCTAATTTTAAATTTTCATTATTAATATCGTTCTTATATTTTGTGTATAGCTCATTTTTTTTATTTACACATTTTATTAATGATGGAGTAATCCAAACTTTTCTTTTTCTTTGGTTATGTTTTAATTTGATATTAATTGTCGATTCATTTATTGTATTTTGAATGGTCTGAATTAATTTTTTTGTTTGTATTTCTAGGTTCGGTTCGTCAAGTATGAGGTTCCAGTCAACGATTTGTATGTTATTAACTAATTTTTTGTTATCAATTTGTTTAATAAAATTATTTTTTTTAAAGTTGTTTTTATTTTTATCGCTATACTCTTTTGCAATTATAATTTGCATCATTGTTGTATAATGATCAGTAATGGACGTTGTAATAGTCATGGGTAGGATGGTGTCATAATTATTACTTTTTGCATGTATAAACATGTGGTCTAAACAAGTTTTGGAATCTCTTGTTACTCTTGTGGGAGTATTTATTGCGGATTTAAATCCATACTCACTTAAAATATCCAAATAGTTTTTAGATTCTCTTGTATCCTCTAGTAAGTCAATATTAATGTCCCCTACAAACAAGTTAAAATCGGATTTCTCATTCTGTGCTTCTAAAAAGTTATTTAATTCGTTACAAAATATATCCACATTGGTGTTTGGCGACCTATAAAAAGAATTTACTATAATAATATTATTACTGCAATTTAATTTAGTTTTAAGTAAATTAGTGTTATCTATTTGTGTTGTCTGATGAGATATATATTGTTCGTTTTTCACAAATACTATCACACCATCATTTTGATTGTAAGTTCCATAATTATATAAAGTTTTGTAGCCTAAGATCGTAAAAATTCTTAAATCTGGTATTTGCCATGTTTCTGATAATACTATACAATCTACATTAGTATCTAACCCATCAATAAATATTCTAAATTCATCAAAATTATGGCCTATACTAGATATATTGTTATGAACTATTTTGAAATTTGTGGTTTTATTATTTACATCTAAAATGTTTTTTACCTCACTCGACAAATTCAGTTCAAATGTTTCTAGTTTTTCTATAAAGAACTCATTAATATAAGGATCCATTTTAAATTATTTATTAGTTCAGGTACTTATATTAAAATTTTAAAATTCATTATTGATTACAGACTAACAACTACAAACACATTAAAATACAAATGTTCAATGAGGAAATTTTAATTATAATTAAAATTAAAATTTCTTACTGTTGAAAACTTAAAAAGAAAAGAAGATGAAGAAAATACAAAAAACTTTTCTTTTTTAAGATGCTGATTTCTTTTGATTTCTCGTAAGTCTCTGTTGGGTTTCTTTCGTCTTCTGCAGGATCGTATATGGTATAGCCGTTTTGGTATCACTACCGCTATTAACTACTATTGGTTTCTTAGGTAGAGCCGATGTTGTTTTTGGAGTTCTACTCAAATTGCTGGATGTTATGCCTTGCACTTCTGGATCTGGAACTTCTTTAGAGTTTTCTCCTTCGTTTAATGAAGTATTCGTTTTCTCAATTGTTGGTGTACCAGGTGGTGCACTGTTTGCCTTCGGGGAAAGTGCAATATTGAATTCACCGTCCTGTTCTGCAGCGTATCTCTTCTCCAAATCTTCTATATCTTGTGGTATGTCATTCACATAAAGGATAAAATTTTTAATATAAGCCTTCTGTTCTTCAGATTTTGCTTTCTTTAAAAAATATACAATTATTCTCTGCGTTTTTTGGTCCTTTGGACTTAGATCGTTCGAAATGGATATTCCGGTACCTTTGAACTTGTGTAGTCCTTTAAAAATTTTTTGTTTCTGCAAGTAAGACACAAATTGTACAATAATGGGTCCTGAGCTTCCAACTTGATAAATATTATTTATGTCTTTATCTGTATAGTTTTCTTCTAGAATATAGTTTATTGTACTTAAGGTTTTTTCTAGCAATTTGTTCTTTTCTGCCTTGATTCCGAATACAGCAATGTTGTTCTTTTTATTGGTTCTTTCTAAGTATTGTAACTTTCCCTCAAGCTGGTGGATATGATTTTCTAACTTCTGTACTTTGACATTTACTAAGTCATTTGCTTTCCTTATTTCTTCTCTTATATCCTCTTTCAAACTCCGAATCTTTTTATCAAACATTAATTCAATCTGATTTAATAATTGAGCATTTGTCATATCAGTCATTTTGGCTTTTGGTGCCCTGACTATTAACTATTTACTGATTTCGACATTCAATATACTGATTTTGTTAAAAATTCAATGCCTAATTTATAAATAAATGCACTATGGAGTATTTATTTGTAATTTCTAAGTACTCACAGTAATGTCCTTTCGTTTCAGCATCGTTTAGTACGAATTTCAAATTTCTATGTGCACTTGTCTTTATTTTATTTTGGATTTTATTAGGAACGTTTTAATACAAAACCGACACACAGAGAATCTCGTAGACTTGCTCTAAAAGTTTGAAAATCTAATTTTTGTGAAAACAAAAATACAAAGAGAACATCCCACCCTTTTATTGGCAATTTTAACGCTTTTAAAGAATTTATATGTTATCTAACATAGGTTAAGTTGTTTCCCTGATCCCTTAGTGATAACTGGAGTATCTAACATACCTTTCAAATGCGAATTTATAACCACTAACTTGTTATCATATCGGTTTTTTGAAATCTCAACTGCATTTATATAATTGTCATTTTTCAAAGGTAGATTGTTGATGATTAAACTGACAAAGCTCCTTTTAAATAGAGAAACTTTTGCACATTATCTAATGATGAATTATTGTCAATTATTGCTTTGAATAAATCTATGAACGTTTGCCAATCCTCAACTTTTCCTGAAAAAGATGGTGTACTCAAACTTGGCAGCCGAGCATTGCTTTGATAATTGTTTACCCCAGGTGAATGTTGCAAATTCTCTGAATCTGAACTGATCCTTAAATTGTTTTGTGACTTTATTTTAGCTTTAATCTTTGACCAAGTTGTCAGATATTAGATTTCTATTTCCTCCCTGTCAGTGCTTTCAACCTCCTCAAGTTCTTCTATTTGTGATTGAATTTTACAATAATCTTCATATTTTTCTACAAAAATACTTCCCTAGTCTCAAACTCGCTTAAATCTACAGTTAAAGAATTTTCATTCGTATTAACAAAATTTTGAATCCTAGAAATAGCACTTTTAATAACAGTTCTATGTTTTTCAAGTCCTTCCATTTCTCTAACATAAATTCACTACTTTATCTTATATCTGAATTTACTTTACACAGCAGTATTAAATTCTTTCAACAACTCTCTTATAAGTATGTCACCCTTTTCCCAGATAAAATACAATGCTGTTTAAAAAATATTTTTAAGCAACCTTTTCCACAAAGCCACTCAACAAACTTAATTCACTACTATTACCCTTAAGACAATACAGTTTTAATAACTTATTATAAACCAAATCCTAACCTACATTAAATTGAAAATTCAATGTTTTTAACTTTAAAATACAGAGTTCCATAAACATTTATAACAATAACCCTTTGTTTGCCAGCCAACCAACTTCCTTTCTAGGCCAGTTCACAAATAATAATACAGTATAATGAAGAAAGATCTGACCTCTATGTGACCTTGCATTTGAATGCACCCGTTACCATAATTTTTTCAAATCCAATATCCAAATTCAGTTCAATCCTGTGCAAATTGTACCAATCCGGCTAGTTTAGACCATAAATGATAGTGAATTAGGTACTACCTTTTCCTGCTGGTTTGTAACTTTCGAAGGACCATATTGTCTTTAAAATGAAAAGTTAGTATTTTCATATTTCCAATAATTAGGTGAAGGATCACAATACAAACTGAATCTCTTTTACAATTGATTGAAACATTTATTCTGATGGTGAACAATTATTTAACTTAATTTCACAAATTACAGCTTTAACATGGCTTGAACAACATGTACATTAAAACATGATTAAAACTAACCTCTCTTTTTACATACATAAAAAACCGTTGAAGCACACCGACAGGGTTGGGAGCTTCAACGCTTGGCGACTCGTAGTGACCAAAATTACAACTATTGTTTTTACTCGCCAAGTGATATACGAGGAGCGTCAAGAAATTAACTATTTCTAGAAAATGCAACACCAAGAGACCAAGGAAATGTTAAATTGATAAACCTAGAACCCCTAAAAGGTAACAATAATTTTTATAATTGGAAATTCCGTATGGAAATGATTTTAGAAGAAAATGGTGCGCTAGACCTGACTGAAACAGAAACTGATACTCTAAGTCTAGATGATCAAGAATTAAGGAAATTTATCAAAAGCGACAATCGAGCGAAATCTTTGATAGTTCAAAATGTTTCGGATGAAGTTTTGGAATATTTAAGAGATAAAAAGAATTCATTCCAATTGTGGAAGACTCTGGAAGAAAGATTTGAGAAGAAAGGACTCCCAGAGCAATTATTTCTCAAGAGGAAATTTCCACCAATGAAACATACAGAAGGTGATAGCTTAGAAAAATTTTTATTAGAATTTGAAGAAACTCTACGGCAACTAAAACAGGTGCCAAAGTAGCTAATAAAGATGTGATTTGTAACTTATTAATGACACTACCAAAGTCATTTGAAACAGTTATTGTGATCATTGAAAACATGGAGCCAGGCCAGTTAAAGTATGATGTTATAAAAGCAAAATTATTGGCTTAATAACAAAAGAGAAATGTTGGAGAGAATAAAACGGCTGAGAAAAACAACATGTCAGCAGCTTTCACAGCTGATAAACACTGTTATGGATGTGGCAAGAGGGGGCATATAAGAAGAGACTGTTGGTTCGAAAAGACAAACAAAGGAAAGCAATATTTGGAAAACTCAGATGAAACAGAAATTCTAGAGGTAACACTATTAGGTTTATAAGAGGTGAGCACCAAAACAATTCTTATAACGTTAATAAAAATTATGTAAATCGAAGTAACTTTGTACAAACTGGAAATTGTGATAGGCATGTTGATGATTGTAATGATACCGAAAATGATGTTTGTTTTTTTGGTCAAGTTGAAACTAATTGTGAGCCTAGTAATCATAAGCACAAAAATATTCTTTATTTTTATCGATTCTGGATGCACAGATCACATGGTAAAAAGTAAAGATTGTTTTTCAGAATTAAATATATTAGATAAAGCTATTCAGATAGCTGTAGCGAAGGAAAAACAATTTCTACACTATTTCTACAACAGGTATAGGCAATATTGTAGGTTATAGTAAGGTTAATAATAAAACTGTCGAGTGCACAATTAAAAATGTACTGTATGTACCCAATTTGGGGAAAAATTTATTATCAATAAAAAGATTAGAAATGTTTGGTTTGAAAATAGTATTTGAAAAAGGTCATGTCAAATTATTTGATGAACATAATAACCTAATAGGAATAGGAAAAAGGAATAACCTCTATGAAATTTCATTTGTTCTACCAGAATTAGAATGTTTTGATAAAGAAAATACAATACAAAATGAATTCGTTTAGTGGCATAAGAGGTATGGTCACATAGGATTTTCGGGTTTAGAAAAAATTATTAAAAATTATATGATTACAGGAATTGACAAAAAAATTAAAATTGAAAAAGTTGACTTTTGTGAAGCTTGTACCATTGGTAAAATAACTAGGATACCATTTGGAGTTAGGACAAAAAGTAGTAGGGTACTTGAAATAATTCATTCAGATGTTTGTGGTCCCATTACACCCGAATCTTATAATGGTCATAAATTATTTGTAATTTGTATTGACGATTATACAAATTTCACAATAGTATATTTAATTGAAAAGAAAAGTGATGTATTGAAAAATTTTAAAGAATATGTAAATATGGTAGAAGCTGAATTTAATTGCATAATCTCAAAAGTAAAAACTGATAATGGGGGCGAATATATTTCAAACAACTTTATAGAGTTTTGTAAAGATAAGGGTATTATTCAGAACAACACTGTGAGGTATACTCCTGAAGCTAAACGCATGAATAGAAGTATAGTGGAAAGAAGTAGAGCAATGATTGCGGAATCAAATGTACCAAAGAAATTTTGGGGGGAAGCTGTGTTATTTGCAGCTTATGTTTTAAATCGAGGATTGACCTTTAATATACCAGGTATAACACCTGCAGAAGCTTGGTTTGGGTCAAAACCAGATGTCAGCAATTTGAGGATATTTGGATCTGTTACTTATAGTCATATTCCTAAGTATAATGTTAGGGTATGCGCCTACAGGTTATCGATTGTGGAATGTTGAACAAGAAAAATTAATAATTTCACGGGATGTAAAATTTAATGAACAACGTTTTTGGTACAAAAGGGACATTGGGCTAATTGACAATGAGGAAATAGATGAAATTGGAAATGACATAGAAATAAATGAAAGTACGGAAAATGATTTTTTTTTATTTATTTAACAATGGGAATGCACCTAATCTAAAAGATTAATCAGCATTTTTGCTTTAACCTAAGTTCCTAAAAAGTTTGTAATCTAGATGTCACCTGTGGTCCATCCAAGTTTTTAACGTAAGCTCACTTCTTTGTTGTGGCTACACAGCACAGCACTAACTCTGCTTTACACTTACACAAGCTTAAACGGTTTAGTTCTTTTGAGCCTTCGCATCTGTGGTTGATTGTCTAGAAGTTGGAGCACTTCAAGGTTGGGATGTTTATGGAGCCTCTCTTCATGTCTCCTGGCGATTTTCTTGATTTCATCCGGGATAGATTCGACTTGGAGGTCTCTATGAAGATCGTTGTTTCGAGTATACCAAGGAGCGTCTGCAATATTCCCTAATATTCGGTTTTGGAACGTTTCTAGGCATCTATAATTGCTGTTTTTGGTACAACCCCATAGTTGCAGACCATAAGTCCACACCGGTTTCAGAACCTGTTTGTAAATTAATAATTTGTTCTGAGTGGAAAGCTGCGAGTGCCTACCTATCAACCAATACATATTTTTATATTTTATCTTCAACTGTTCCGTTTTTTTCTTAACATGTTGCTTCCACTTCAGTTTGATGTCCAGATTTATACCGAGATATTTAGCTGTTTTCTTATTAGGAACAATACTGTTATTTAGGTTGATTATTCTTTTGTTGGTAGAGTTTATATGGAGTGATTTGTCTTCATTAAATTTTATACGCCATTTTTTAGACCAATGTTCTATATCATTGACTGCATTTTGTAGATTGGCCGTTGTTTCTTCTATAGTTACTCCTACTGCTAAAACTCCTGTGTCATCAGCAAATGTGGCTAATTGTTATAATTAAGCTTAGAAAATGGATAAAATAACGTACAAAGTTTTATGAATCCTTTAATTATATTTTATATGAACATTCAAAACTGACATTGACCATTAACATCCCACTCTGATCAATACAGATAAAAATACATTGAATAAAATCCCTTGAATATTAATATTTCCAACATTCTCCCCTCTTAACAATTTGCTAATCTGAGAAATTGTTGAATAACATGAAATATTAGTTAAAAATTATGTCCGAATCGCTTAGGTGATTTAACTAGGTGCCCTGATCTTGTCACTATTCGGGTTTTCTTTTCACACTTGGATCCATCTTCCTCATCTTTTTCATCACTATCTTGCAAGTTTCCATTTTCCGGTATCAATTTTTGTGCACTCTTTACTTCTAATGGATATAGTCGTTGAAAAGGACGTAAAATCTCACCATTCGTTGTTTTAACATTTGCAACTCTATGAATGTTATCTTTTCCTGGATATGTTTCCAATATTTTTCCTAGTGGCCAGCTTGTCCTTTCTACATTTTCGGCTCCCACAAATACAATGTCGCCAACGTCTGAATTACGAACTTTGCTTTGACCAGTATTGACTAATTCTGCTAGGTATTCCTTTTTGAAGCGGTTCCGAAAACAATCTCGTAATTTTTGGATATATCTTCTACGCTTTATTAAACTATTTCGATGATGGGGAAAGTAATAAACTCTATTGTTCTTATCTGAATTATCAATCACACGCTCGATGATTCCCAGCATTTTCCATTCTGTGAATACCTTTTCGTAATCATTGAATTTTCCAATATTTAATAGCTTTTTTGAACTAGAGAAAAGTCTGCTACGTGCTAATTCTTCGTTACTTAAAAGAGTTGGATGACCTTCTTTCCAAGGTAGTTGAACTTCGTATCTATTATCCTCATTGAATTCAACAGTTTCTAAAAATTGTTTTAGACAATTTTCTTCAAGAATTTCTTTCGATTGAACTTCAGCTGATTCTTTTATTCCTAACATCTCTAAACTCCATGAGTCAGATATTGAAAAATCGGCGAAGCCAGAAAATATATTTAAATCATTCTTTTCTGTTTCTACTTTTCCTATTACCTTCCAACCAAGATATGTTTCTATAGCAAATAAGTCACCATTGATATTTTCTGTATTTCCAGTTAATAATTTTCCAAAAATATTCCCTCCGAGTAACAATTCGATTTCATGTGGAGCATCATTGACACTGACATCAGTTATCATTATATTTCTGCTTTTCAAATAATCTATAAAAGAACAATCATGAAGCCGCGGTATTTGATTACAAATCTTATTTTGATCTGTGACCTTCAAATTGCATTTGTAAGAACTGTGCAGACTTTTTATTGTAATATCATATATTCCATGTGCTTGTGGTGATGACTGTTGAACACCAAATACTCCTTGAACAATTATTTCTTCATCTATTTTATTTAATTTCATGTCTTTGATGCACGAAGTTAGAATATATGAACGTTGCGAGCCGGAATCCAACAATGATCGAACTATTTTTTCTCTATTATTATTTGAAATTCTCACCATGATCATCCGGCAATGCAGACTCAACAAGAGGAAACAACATAGCTGCATACTTTTCTTTCGTAACACCAAGTGTTTCCAAAGCCCTCAACTGCGTCTCTAACTTATCATATAATTGAGAGAGTGTCATAACTGTATTCTTCATTGCTTGTTTCATAACTAAGCTTAATAACTCTCTTACGTAAACTTCTACAAGCAACTCATCTCTAGCAAATCTAGCCTTTAACTGGTCAATAGCTATTTGATAGTTCGTCCCTGATGGAGGAAAACTCTCGATTAATTCCCTTGCAATGGATCCCTGTTCCGTGGATTGGAGTAAATACTGAAATTTATCGGTCAAATCGATTTCTTCGTCGTCATGCATTTTCTTGAATTGACCCTAAAAACCAATCCAGTTTTTAACATCCCCATCAAACTTTCTTAACTCTAGCTTCGGTAGACGGTATTTCCTTCTGTTCGTGTCGCTTTTCCAACTATGTGAACTGTATTTATCATCTTCGGTTTCTTTTTTCAGGAAAAATTCACATCTTGATTTGTATTTTATGAATTCTTCTCTTGTGTCATATTCTTCTTCGAATGCTGCATCATCTATTTCAGTAGAGAGAAAAAATTCTCTGATATTTTCGTCTGCTCTCAACAATCTGTCGCCTTTGTCTTCTAATTGCCTGAAAATGGCCAACAGATCTTGTTTATTTGCTGCCTTATCTTGAAATATCATGTCTAACTTTCTGCATATCTTGGAGAAGTGGTTTCTTATCAATTGCCTTTCTTTTTTGATATTTTCCATTTCTAGCTCAATGAGTCCTGTCACGGTCGCCAAAATATTATAATTAAGCTTAGAAAATGGATAAAATAACGTACAAAGTTTTATGAATCCTTTAATTATATTTTATATGAACATTCAAAACTGACATTGACCATTAACATCCAACTCTGATCAATACAGATAAAAATACATTAAATAAAATCCCTTGAATATTAATATTTCCAACACTAATATTATGTTTTCTCTCTCCGAAATGTCAGATGTATACAAAAGATATAGTACCGGCCCAAGAACACTGCCTTGTGGGACCCCTGCGTTTATTGGTTTCAGCTCAGAGTACTCATTTTCCATTTTTACTCTAGATGCTCGCTGGTATAGGTACGACTGCAAAATTTCAACCAGTTGCAGAGGAAATATTTTCTTACGCTTCATTATCAGGCCTTGGTGCCATACTTTATCGAACGCTTTAGCGATATCCAGATATATAGCTGAGCAAATTTTATTTTCTTCCAATGATTTCTCTATTTCAGTTATTATCCGATGGATCTGATCTATAGTAGAATGTTTATCGCGAAATCCAAATTGGTGTGATGGGATAATGTTTTTTTGGTGAATACTTTATAGCTGAGTACACATGACTCGAAAGTCAAGAAAACATATTATTTGTATTCTGTGTAAATATAAATTTATTAAAATCGCAGAGCGCTTTCGGCTGTTAAGCCATCTTCAGTGCTTACCTGCAAGTAAGTAATAAAGTTGTAAATGTAAAAGAAGTAGATAAAGAATTACTTACTCGTCAGGAAATTTATACAAGAAACTTTGACAACACATTGACGTCACAAAGTGAAAGATCAAGGATAACATTAAAATTAAAATGATCCCCTGTTTAGGGTGTATTATATCTAGATATAGATTTTTATTTTCTGTTGTTCGAGTCCTTTGCCATAGCTTCCTAGCCTTTCTTTTTTCTTGAATCAGCTCTCTAATTTCTTTGGGATAATTGTATCCTACTGTTTTTCTTTGAATTACGGGTGAGTTGTTTCAGGCAGCCAGTTTCTCGTTCCAATTGTTCTACTGTTCGGATAAACCCATTCAGCTCAATTTAATCATTAACTTCATATTGAAAGCTTTTCCAGTCCGTAAATTTCTTAGTCAGAGTGGGTTTAAGTTCAGTGGTAACAATATGCTCACTTAAAGTTAACAGAATTGGAGAGTGATCGGTTCCTCTACATCCTCTACCTTTATAAAATTTGTTGCCACATTTCTGGATATGAAAAAGTCCAGGAGATCCGGAATTTTATTTGGATCACTCGGCCAGTAAGTGGGTTTACCAGTAGAGTGCCATCTACATTTGTGTTCAATTATAGCATGATGTAATTCTTTACCTTCAGCTCTAGTGAGTCTGGAGCCCCAACAGACATTTTTTGCATTAAAGTCTGCACCCACTATGTATTTTTCACCCAGGGTTGATAGGAAGTTAGCATAATCTTCTCTTTTGAGGTTATATCTAGAAGGGAAATACGCAGCTGCAATGTTGAGCATATATTTTCTAGTTTTAAAGGTAATACAAGTCTCTTGTATTTCTTCAGTTTCAATTTTTTTCGCGTTCCCAGTGGGAAATGAATTTTTGATAACAACAGCAGCGCCGCCTCCGGCTGAATTATGTATGGGTGTATGGCATGATAGATTTGATAACCTCGTAGTCTGATAAATGAATGTCTCGTCAAGTGTGTTTCTGCAATTAGGCATATATCCACCTTTTGAGTTTCTAGTGTTACTAATAACTCTTGCTGATGTTGTAAGAGTCCATTTGTGTTCCATTCAAGTATCCTAAGGTCCGCGGGCATTTCAGTCTCTATTGGAGCGGCTTCTGTTGTTTAAAAGTCTGTCCAGTCTTCCAAGTAATTTTTTATTAAATTCTTCTTGTTTGTTCATTTGGTTTATTATTTTTTGCAGCATTGTAGTTACAGAATCCGTGTTGCTTTCTGTTGCCGATTGTGTTAATTGCGCGTAAGATACTCCGGCACTTCTTAGATTTTCGTGTCTATTTTCCACTTCCACGGAACAGGATGATGAAATAAAAGATAAAGATGGAAAAGAGAGCAGGCCAACTAGACTAAAGAAAATTCTCGAAAAATTAGAAGATTATGAATTGTACATGGCGTTTAATGCATCACAATTTATCGATGAAGTACCGAGAAGTTTCAATGAATTGAAAGATAGGGCAGATGAAAAACTATGGCTAGGAGTAGTACATAGAGAATTAGAAGCAATAAGAGAAAATAAAACATGGCATGAGACAGAAAAACCAAGTGGAGTTCAAATTTTAGACACAAAGTGGGTGTTTACATATAAAGAGCTAGAGAATAATGTATGTGAAAAATATAAAGCTAGGCTAGTAGTTAGAGGGTTTGCGCAAAATTCAGAGTCATACTATGTAAACTTGTATTCTCCTGTGGCAAGAAAGGCTTTTATCAGGATGTTGTTGATTTTGGGGAACCAATTTAAATTTCATTTTCATCAACTAGACGTTAAAACGGCTTTTTTGAATGGGACTCTGAATGAGGATATATACTGTTATGAAATATAACAATTTGATATTTGATTTTATATCAATGAATATTATGTTCCATGTATGTTAGTGAGGAATCAGAATTCCAAATCAAACAAAATTTCATTCAATATAGTATTCATTGAATCGTTAAAACGGCTTTTTGAATGGGACTCTGAATGAGGATATATACTGTTATGGAATATAACAATTTGATATTTGATTTTATATCAATGAATATTATGTTCCATGTATGTGAGTGAGGAATCAGAATTCCAAATCAAACAAAATTTTATTCAATATAGTATTTATTGAATTATTTAAAAAAAAATTGTTACATTATATGTATGCATGTAGACTCTCTCTTTCAGGGTGTTTTGGGTAAGGTAAGTTATCTAAATTTAAGGAAAAATATTAAAAATGATGCAAATATTGAACGTTAAGATTAAATATTCATTTTGTTCCAGATAGCAATCCGTGTATGGTCTCCTATCCTAATTAGAAACATTTTCAAAGAGAAAACTACTATATTCTAATAATGATGAACCAAAGTCTGCTGTTCTTCCAGATGATTTCAGTCTTTTGCTTGAAGATGCCTCCACAGACACCAGTAACAGTTCAGAGAGTAATGCAAGTACACTACAATTACAGGCACAACAGTATCTTCAAAACAATGATGAACATATTTCCATGTTAAATGCTTATCCAGATGTAAAGGTATTGTTGAAACCTTTACTTCATGGAATTGATTCATAACATGTAAATATAACTGGGCATTAATAACAAATTCCAAAATATAATAAAAATGTGTTGCTATCATGACTATGGAACCTGGGTTTTAAAACAATCGAAGGTATGTATATATTTCGATTGTTAATATATTGTGGTAGGTATTTGTTGTTAACGCTTATTAATTGAATATAATACCCCATTAGCTTCATCCGCACCTGTTTAAAGATTATTCTCGTATGCTGGGATGGTGATGAGACCAAAACGAAGGTAAATGACAGACCGCAATTTTGAGAATATGCTCCTATTTAAAGCTAATGGTCATTTAGTAGGCTCTACATAGAAGACATTTATTCATAACATATAAAAATAGAATGTATTCAAAAAATACATTTATAAAAAACAACGCATTTTCAATTTTTTATACCTTTACACAAGACCTATTTACTATTTTAATATCTATCTGAAATACCTATTTTCCATTGTCTATTTTAAATAGAATTCTCAAATCTATTTTCTATTTATTATCGCTAATATCTGGCTAAATATGTGAATTAGAGAATTTTTCTCCAGACAAAAATGGTTCCTATAATTTATTTCGAGAACTCTCTAAAATATATAATATTTTTTGAATCACTGTCACGTCTGAAAATAATTTTATGAACGTACCTGGACGGAATGACAAATGAAAGGTGACTGATATTACTGATATTACTCAGCAAATTTTTTTATCTTTCTAGAGCAAATTGACGCTGTCTACATTCCTCCCGAGGTAGACCAACTGACAGACGAGGAAGATTTTGCAGAGGAGCCTGCAAATAATGGTCAGAATATTGACATAGCAGGGACTTTCAAGGTTCATACTAGCCCAGATTATCTAGATGAGGAATCTGATAATCAAGATTTAGCAACACAACGTCAACAAATCTTAGAAGCAACGACAGGAAGTGACAAAGACGAAGAAATGGTGGTGGCCACTATTTATAAATGCAATCGGCAGTACTCTTGTAAATGCTTGGAAAATATACAAAACTGTGAATGACAGTAAAATGCCACAACTAAATTTCAAATTATTCATCGCAGTCCTTCTTTCAAAAATGAAGAACCTTGTCCCAGGCTACTAAGGGTACTTCCATCAGAACCACCCATAATGAAGTGAGGATTGATCAGACTGGGCATGTTATCATTAGAACTGATTCTCGTAGATGTCGTGTGTGTAAATGTCAAACAATTTATATTTGTGAACGTTGCAAAGTTTATTTACACGCCGACTGTTCTCGGCAATACCACTTAACTCTTTAGGCCATTGATGCGTATACGCAACACCATTTATTTTGAGAAGTGACTAATTTAAATTTTTTTCGAACATAAATATGTGTTACTTTAGTGTTTTTTAATAAGAAAAATATATTATTTTTCATATTTAAGTTTTTTATCTTTCCTTGACCGTAAACGGGTTAATTCCAGTTTCAAATGGCACTGATCGTAGAAGTAACTGTAAAGTAGATTTACTGGGCAAAGATATAAAACGTTTAAAAACATCATCTTGTGGTCCCTTTTTATAAATGAATAATGTTATTGACCACGAAAGTTTATGTTTCTTGCAGTTAATAGTTCTACTTTTTTAAAAATCTAAGCCTGCTGGATCTAATTTTGAAATAACTCAGATCTTTATTAATATAATACATTCTTCTTGAGAGATGAATTATTTACACTACGTTTCATTTATTTTACTTGAAGTACTAGATTCCAAACATAGTTTGTTAGTTAGATGTTCCAAATTGAGTTTGAGTTAGAAAAAATAAGCTTTCATTTTAATACAGGCAATACGGTATTTTCAAAAGCTTGGGTATTATTATTATGTTCAACTACTTTTGGTGGTGTATTATGTTATGATGCATGATGTAAGGATTACAAAGGTAAAACAAATTTAATAAGTATTTTGCATAATGAACCTATAAATGCATTATTATCAAAATGATTTTCACACAACCTTTGATCATTGTATGTAGAAGGAAGTTCTAAACTTTTGTAGCACTGTTCACTTTGATTAATATCAAATGGAGATTTGAAAAATATTTTATTCTTACTACAAATTGCGAAGTGGACAAAAATATTTACTATTACAATTTTCTGCAATACATGAAGAATTATATTTAGTGATGACATTTAAAAGGTTCACTTACTTTTATTTCCTTTATTAGAACTGGAATCCTAAATAAATTTATAATATTTAGAACAGATAATTTTAAATCCTACTCACTATTTGTATAATATTTATGTATATTTCTTATTGACATTTTTTTCACTTTCACTTTGACAAACAGAAGCCAGATTCACATCAACCAAAGTATGATTGATTTTGTATATTTTCATTTTTATTGACTTAAAAGTTAATATACTAGGATATTTGATGATATTCATCGACATTAAGGGCAAAATGTGAAAGTGAAAGGTAATTTATAATATTTGAAGTATTTTATTCCATTCTTCTTATATAAAAAGTCTTGTAGTTCTCGCGACCGCAGCGACTCGATGCGCGGGTGGCGGCGCAGAAACGTTATGCCTAATACCGCCTATGCTTCAATCCGTCTCTTTTATTTTGTCTATGGTTATATCGTTGAGTAATAAATATAACGCAACCTAGTGAAAGATTTAGTACCTCAAAATGTTGTAGGCGGAGAGATGTCGCCACCATCGCCACCTTTTATCTCTCTGGGAATTAGCAGTTGTCTACTGACCGTAGTAGAGTTAAGAACTGTAAACTAAATTTCTAGTTCTTGTCTCTCTTTCTCCTCTCTCGAATGTTTTGTTGTAGGTAGACGATTATTGTTCATTTACCAAGTGTGTAGTTAATCTAGGCATTGAAAGACTTTGTTGTGTGTTACGTAGTGAAACATATTTTTAAATATGAACCCCAAAAGCCATATTTGTTGTTTTCATGAATGTGAACAGAGTTCAAAAAAAGATAAACATTCAAGTTTCTTTAAATTTCCGACTAAAAATGGAAGCATTCTTAATGAGTGGAAAAAATTGCGGTAATATAACTATTTGGAATTTGGAAAAGGACGAGTTAGCAGATAAAGTTTTATGTGAAAAACATTTTAGTTCTGACTTTATTATTGTACAACAAAAACGGAAGATTCTAAGGAAAAATGCTGTACCAAAAAGTTATTGCAAAGGTATGTTTTTTTTATAATTTCAAGTGTTATTCGAATATAGTACATTTCTTATGACTGATTTTAATGTCCATACTTTGTAATGTGCATCTTCATTTTCATTTATGGAAAATTCAAGAATATTTAAAACAAATAGATCATATACATGGTTGATAAGTTTTTCATGTATGTACCTAGTTTTAAACCATTTCACAAAGTATTTTCTTGTGCAATATGAAAATATCAGAGCAGCATAAATCAGGAATTACAATCAGACATCTAATTACAAGAAAATATTATTAAATAAATGTCAATTCTATTGCAGAAAGCTATATCAAAAATATGGATAAACCTTTAACAAGTGGTGTTTGCAAAAGACGTTTTTCAGACTTAGATGGTGAGCTCATCAATTTACACTTTGATATTTTTAACATACCTGCACCTATTTTTTATAGGAAACAACGCTAGTCTGTTGAAAACTAGGATGTTACAAAATGATAAGGAATATAAATCTGGGAAATATTTTGGAACTGAGGACGTATTATCTGGAGATTTCGATATATTTGAAATCATTTATTTTTTTATTATACTTCAGATACATCTTCCGAAAAATGGGTGGTTTTACCTTCTACGAAAACATACGAAAAAAATCACAAAACAAGCTATCCATCCTTTTTTGTTAAATTAGGAATTTCTCCATTAACAATAAGTTCTCCTGCAACGAGTGCTAGCGAGAGAGTTATCAACATGCCTTCTCCAACTACGGTTTTTTTAAAGCAGACAATTAAGTCTCTATCATATAAAGTGGATGTTTTAAATAAAAAATCAAGACCCAAAACTTATCGTGTAAACCAAAATAAAAATAAATCCAAATTAACGTTTCTCAACATTTTAGAGTCTTTTGAAGCACAAAAGTTCTGCTGTGAGAACTTTTATTTTGATGCAAATTTATCATAAACTCAGGTCAAAAGGGGCGAAACAGTTGGCGTTATCACTGAATTATAAATCCCCTTTTTTGTACAAATTCATGCGCGACAAGGTACACTTTATTTTACCATCGATTCGAACTATTCAAGAATGGATAACAGCGGTTAATATTCATCCAGGAATTAAATCTTCAATAAATGAAAAATTAAAAACAAAAGCTAATTTACTGGATGACAACGAAAAAATATGTGCAGTATTGATAGATGGGATAACTCTCAAAAAAGAGGTAGTTTATAGTATAGTATAGTATAAAACAAGATTTTTCAGAAGGATATGAGGATCTCGGTCATCTTGGAAGAAGAGGTGTCCTGCTAATACCGCACTAATGTTTTATATACGTGGTATTTTACACAACTGGAGGCTTCCCCCCTTGCTACGTAACATCTGCGGGTCCTGTTAAGGGAGAAGTATTGAAGCAATTGATTTTAGATGTTTTGAAAACCTTAAAATATTGTAGTCTCAACCCCAAGGCAATTGTGTGTGATCAAGGATCCAATCATCGTAATTGTCCGAGAAATAATTTAACCCTTTCACTATTTTTGTACATTACCATGTACGTCAAAACTTATTCCATGATATGCTGGAAATCATAATTTTTATCCACAAACTACATTTGTACATCACAATGTACACCTCTTAGCATGTACTTGAGTGGGTAAACAGAGCGCAATAATTTATACCGGTCCCAGGCAAATAGTTTCATATCAGCAGTGCGGTGTGAGTAACGCATGTGATTTTGAGGTTGTCCCACAACTGTTGGAATAACTGGAAAATTATTGAATATTAGTGGTTTCTAGATTTTTTTGGGGTAAGTAAATATAACTATCTTAGATCTGCATAATAATTTATAAGGATTTACGTGTCACGAGATTCACTAACGAAGTTTGATTTTTAGTGTACACACGGATGTACAAACACAGTTCACCGACCAAAAATACAGAATTTTGCTTTAGATAAAAAAACTGTAGGAATTGTGAATTTATTTATTTTTGGGTTAGCATTTATTCTTATTGTTATTGTTATCTTTTTATACAGATGGCAAGTGGGAGAAAAATCCAAAAAGGGTTCTGAATGAAGACGAACTGCTGTATTACTCAGAAAATGATGCTGTTTCGGATGTGGAATTTTTCTAGGATGATGATGTCGATTGGTATGAAATGTATGGGAAGCAACCGAATGACGTAGAGACAAATAAAGAGGATGGATATCAAATTGAAGACGTCAACAATGAAGCTGAGGAATTATTGATTGCTGAACAACAATAAATTGGAAATGAGGGAAATGATGAGGCTGCTGAAACGAAGTTTGCACAGGATGTAGAAGAATTGTTTTTTCCCATTTCATGCAAATTAGATGTAGTTGTTTACAAAATATATGTGTAGTTTAGCTTTTTTTTTATTAAAAAAATAAGCACCTATACGTATTTTTACTTCCACGTACTGTGTTTGTACATCATGATGGACATCCTGTATTGAAGAGTGGGGGTAAGTTGCTTTCTCCTATATTGCAAAAATATTATCTACACGGTCCCTATATCTTGCTTGATAACAATTAGAATTTTTGAACAACGATAATGGGGAGTGATAGTGAAAGGGTTAATGAATGAGAAACTAAATTTCACTCCGTTTCGGCAACCATGCAGATTTTGTAAGCAACATTGATGAAATTTTTGATGCGTTGAACAGTCGGTATCTAGGTGATTGTAAGACTAACATAAGATTATGAAATCAAACAATTTTATTTTGTGAAATCTACATTATATTTAACCTTAAAGTTGTGACGCGTTTCGCTAACACATTAGCTTTTTCAAACGAATGGAGGTATAATGAGAAATTTTCAATTTATACAGTGCCTTAATACTGAATTAGACGGATATTTAACAATAAATATAATGTAGATTTAACAAAATAAAATTGTTTGATTTCATAATATACTATGGATCTACATCAAGTAAAAGCCCCATCTATTCAACTAATAGAAGATTTAATTTAAATGCCGAAAAAATTTTACGAGAGAGTCTCATTTTATTTAGATCCATAAAAGTTCACAAAAATCAAAAATTGGGAAATGATATTTTATTTTAGTGAAGGATTTCAGTTGTCTATTACATAAATTTTATTGTTATGGGAGGATTTAAAAGTTAACTATTCAATTACATCTCATTTAAATCTGGACGCACTTGAAAATTATTTCTCCGTAATTCGAACAAGAGGAGGATACAATCCTATGCCAAGAATGTGTCAATTCAGAATTGCTTTACAACATTATGCAAATATTCGCTTGCAAATTGCAGTTGATACTGAAAATTGTAACACCGATTATGGAGAATTTCTAAATATTTCTAATGACGAAGAACATGCTGAAGAATTGCATAGGAGCTCAGATCAAATTAGTGTAAAAGATATTGCCACAGCTACAGATTTTTCAGAACCGTCAACATTGAAAGAATATGAACAATTGAAGCCCATAGTGGAAGAAGAAGCTAGACCGATTTCTTTAGAAAGCACAACAGAAGCATATGTTGCTGCCTTTGTTGCTCATAAAATGCTGAAGCTGTCGGAGTTTTCTAGTTGTCGCAAATATTTAATTGAAGAAGATGATTTAAATGACGAATATTATTTATTCATAATTAACAAGGACTTTTCTAAATCGGAATTAGCCAAGTTTCTGAAAAAATCCTTCTATTACGTACTTCAAAGTGTTTAGTTTAGTGTTGAAACAATTTTTTATTCGCTTTGAAAAGTTCAAAGTTGAAAAGGATTTGAAAAAAATATATGTTTGCATTTGAATCAATATTTAAAATATTCTTACTCCAAGAATTGCTATACCGGTGTAAAAAAGCATCGTAAAACCAACTAATTTTATTCTAGGTATAAATTTTGGTTTAACTTTATACCCAGTATAACTATACCTAGTATAAATCTCTCTTGTAAAACCGGCCCTTAAACTAATAAAGTTTGTATTGAAAATTGTTAAACGTCAGATTAACAATCAATCAATTTTTTGATATCTACAAAGTGAAAAATTATCTTATCGAATACTCCTCGGGTCTTGATAAATACTCAAAATGTTGTCGTAGAGAATCCTTCAAGCGTGTTGCTCAAAGATAATAGCCCTCGGCCTGCGGCATTGGGCTATTATCAAGCAACACGCTTTCAGCATTCTCTATGACAAAATTATCTCGGTATTATCAATACCCTAGGGGTATTACTACTTATAATTCTGCTTCCTCATCGATAATACCTTGTTTACATTGAATCGTCAAAATCTTACTCTAGATTTGTCATTATTGGCAACTAAAAGTGCTTCGAAGTTTATTTAAAAATGGACACAAACCGATTCAGTTCCATCACCCAAGAGAATATTGAACATTTAATACAAAATTTCACTCCACAATTGATGAAAAAAATAATCTTCCCAAATAGAACTCGTTCTTCAAATTTTATCACATAATTTTTTATTTTCATCACTCAAACTTGTTTATTTGAGGCAAAAACATTCAAAAAAACCGAATTTAGATAAAATCCCTCGTCCTAACGGACTTTATCAATCGGTTTGTTTTCATATTGTTGCCAAAAGAAACAATTATCGATAAAATTTGAAGCACTCGTGGTATGGAGAATATGGATATAGGAATGGGGAAAATGGAGAAAGTCAGGGAATGTAGAGAGAAATAATGTGAATGGTAATAAAGGTAATAGATGTTTTGAGAATAGAGGAAACCAAGGAAATTTTGAAACAGGAAATTATGATGAAAATAGAGATGGAAATTGGCGACAGAATAGAGGGGGAGGAAAAATTAATTATATTGAGGAAGAAAATCAGGAAAGGAATTATAATAGACAAATCAATGGAGCAGAGGAAAGAAGAAATGTGAATATAATACAGCGAAAAGAATGGTCGGGTACGGATCAGAGCCAGAGCTCAGATCCAAATTATCTATTCTAAGTATGAACATCACAAAGAATTCATTAACAATGGGGAAATTAATAAAAAAGTTGGTTCAATAAATATTAAATACAAAGGATAAAATGGAAAATGTAAGAAATTGAATAGATGGAAGGTGTGTTGAATATTGAAGGTCTATATTGGATGAGGTATACATGAATAAATAAAAAGTTAGGATAATATGGAGTGGAGGGATTAGAATAATAGATTGGATAATAGGGACAGTTAGGATTTAGATAAGGATAATAAAGATTATAGGAATTAGAATAATGGAATGGATATACAGAAAAGTAGTGATTATAGAGTGGATAATAAGGAGGTTTTTGGTAAAAGATTGCTTGTTAATGGCATGGGGTCCGGTGAACTATAGGGAAACACGATTCTTTGACTGATTTGGTGAAAAATCGATAGTATTCACCTATTTTGAAGATTATCCGTTAAAAAATTTGAGCCATCACTTTTTGGCCCGATATTTTATACAAAAAACAGTTCAACTATATAGCAACTATATAGTACAGGAAAGTGATCAACAACATGTATTCTCGCTATCTATAAAAAAACTTCAGTTAGATTCTTCATAAAATCATTTGAATTACCACTTTTATAAAATAGATATTTGAAAGACAACCAAGTTGTATGTAAATCATTTCAATGACAGAATTGACAGATATCTTTCCGTGAAACGTAATTCGTAATCAGAACTATAAATCTAAGTATGCATTCTCTGAAATTTATTTTTCATCTTTCAATGTAAGTGAGATTACAAATTTTCAGGCAATCATAAAAAATTAAATTGTTGTATACCATCTTTAAATAAATATTACGTATGGGTCTCTTCACTTTATTTTATTCTTTACTGGCTGACCAGGCCACGAGTTGCTGTGGCTAACGTTTCTGTCAAATTCCATTGCTGTAAACTATTTGAGGCGAACGGTAGGAGAACATCAGACATTGTCACCACCATGCTTTTTTACATAGATGACATTTGTAAAAAAAACATGGCGACCTTCATGACTGATTTTCTACTACCGTTACCTCTTATTACAATGTAATTATTATTTACGAACGAAGACGGAAACGTTGAAGCTGGTATAAAAATTTACTGGTTTGATCACAATTGATCAAAATTTTCGTACAGTTGATGTAAAGCAAAAATCAATACAAAAGAATCAAATTTGCAATTTATTACTATTTTTATCCGAGTTTGTATCAAATAAGTATATGACGAAGTTTTTAGTAAATAACATGTGACAGTTAAAGTTATAAATGAGGTAGGTAGAGCGGATAGTTTGAAATCTTCTTACAATAATATGTATTATTTTGAATTATGAATACTTTCAATTCAATTTGATTTAGCACTAATCGGTGCACAATATTTTTGGTTAACCTGTCCTTCGCTAACACAAAGAGGCTCGAGGGTTTTCCTAACCGTTAACATGCAACATATAGCCCTTGAGGACAAAATGGATTTTCCAAATCTTAACCACAAGTGGACATTGTTTGGTCCTGAGAACTTATCTATAGACATGTGTAATAAAAACCTTTTACAGAATTGAGCTTCAATTCACATAACTTGACAGACAGATAAGATTTTGACAGTTTGAAAATATACAACAGAATTGACAAACATTAATAACAATTAATAAAACCATACAGTATGTACGATTAATAAACTAATTAGTATATCATTCACCCGGTACTATTTTTTTAAATAATATATTAAATACTGCGGCTTCTGTTCATTTCTATTGGATCTACGCAATGACTGATTTAGATACAAAAAATCTTGACTGTCAGAATTGCAAGGCTCATTGGTAGAATTCTGTTATTCAACGTGTTCATCGTTTATTTTTGAAGCGTCTTCACCTTCTCCCATATTCGGTTGGTAGTCGTCTTCGTCTCGATTGTTCGTTATTAAATTTTCTTCATCATCTTCTGACAATCGTAAATCGCCTCGAGGCGCTAAATTCTTCGTCGCAACTGTACTTTAATAATAATAATAATAATAATAATAAAATGTCTTTATTTAACAAATATAAAAAATACAATATTTGTTCCAAGGAGGCGAAGATTAGCTCAGAGCTACTCTTTAACTCTTAACCTACTTGTTTAACACAAACGTACAAAATGTTCTATATAATACAAAAAAAAATATACTACAGGTGTTGGTTACATAAGACACCTACAATAAACTAAAATAAGATAAGAAACACACAACATAAATGTAATACTAT
>CAJUYH010003546.1:31858-48659 GCA_910591685.1 Galerucella tenella | reverse complement strand
GCTCTGGGATCTTGGACTATTAGACTACAGCAGGCATGAACTACGTTGTCTTACAAGCCTTTGAACAGAGCACTGTCATCTAAATCATCATATGCTGAAACTTGGACTGTCGGAAGATCCGACTTGCCGTCTTTGTCTGGAAAATGATAAAACAGCAGAGCATATAATTTGTGCCTGCCTGATGTTTTGTTCAAATAAATGAACCCCCTTGAAATAATGTATCGTTTGCCCATTGTAAATGGGAATTTCAACCCCTTCACAAGAAGACGAAGGAAGCTTCATTTGACATTTTCTAGATTCTCATATTATTTCAGTTATTTGGCAACATAGTCTAGTTATGACAATTATATACGTTACATTGTTGATTGTGTTGCATAACCAAAAGTATTATGTTGCATAAAAACGTGACGATGTCGTGAAATCCATGATTTTTCTCCACTCAAAAAGTGCTCAACTTCAATAATTGCATTGAATGGTAATAAGGAGTTTATTTTCTGTCTTTTAGTCCATCGTCAAAGAGAAACTTCGATAAATTGTGATGAAGTATTGCTATACATAAAAAGACTACCCATCATTTTAAATTGTTAATACAAAACTGGATTTTCCACGAACAATTGCAGAGAACAATAAAAAAGATTAACAGCTTTTCTGTACTTGAGTTTATTAGTGTTGTAGGACGATGAAATTGTTTCGAGCAGTTTGAAAGCGCCTCGATTCTTTAACGTCCATTTTTCCCATTTGCTTTTCTTAGTACTTTTATAAATAAGCACGAAAATTAAATTCTCTATTCCGTTCCAAACGTACCGCTAATTTTAATTAAGAAAAAAAGTATCTATTTGATTTAAATAAGACAGCATCCTAGTTCTGAACATGCGACATCGCTTAATTCTCTGAAACTAACGAAATCTCGAGCGTCTCATAAAGGAAATGGAACCGAACGTAATATGTTCCAGAATTACCTGACTAAGGAAGTATTAATAAGAGAGGTACTGCACTCGACACATGTTACAATGTGTCGTTTAACGTCAGCACGAGGGCCGGAATGCATTCGCTGAGAGGTCGCTCGAGAATCAAGGCATGATTCACACACGTTTTCTCCCATTATTCCGACTTGCTTGGTTCGCTAAAGGTAGTAGCAAGTTTCATCGAGGCTTAATATTTATTATAATGCAAATTGACTATATGCCATTAGGAAAATGAGAAATAAGGTAAAGAGTCATTCACTGTAAGGGATTTTTATATTCTAGACGATACTATTGAAAGTTTAATAGATTTATTTTCAACATCCTTCTTGTTTACGTTGTTTATTTTTGGTATATTACAGTTATTTTCTCAGTTTCTTTCCACCTAATGGAATAAATCTGACATTTTGGTGGTTTTAACTAATAGCAATACATTATTCTAGCCAATCATTCGTTATTACCTTTGATAATTCTGCTTCCTCATCGATAATACCTTGTTAACATTGAAACGACAAAATTTTACTTTGGATTTGTCATTATTGACAACTGAAAGTGCTTCGAATTTCATTGAAAAATGAACACAAACCGTTTCAGTCCCATCACCCAAGAGAATATTGAACATTTAATACAAAATTCCACTCCACAATTGATCAAAATAATCTTCCCAAATACAACTTCTCCAAATTTTATCACATAATTTTCTATTTCATCACTCAAACTTGTTCATTTGAGGCAAAAACATTCAATCAAACCGAATTTAGATAAAATCACGAGTCCGTTTTCATATTTTTGCCAAATGAATAAGTTTTCGTGAAAAAGGAAAAATTATCGGTAAAATGTGAAGCAATCGTGGTATTACCTTTATTTATTTCACTCAATACAAAATACGCGCCTTCAATTGGTTTGAATATGAGGATTGATATCTGAAGACACCATGTTTTCGATTTTGTATTTCGGCACTTGATTGGATACAAGCAATTTTCCTATCTGTGTGTTTCGCGTTGTTATTAGTTGTTATTATTCGATATTAATAATCTAGTGACTGACAGAAAATGTCGAATTATTAAAGAAACGTCAGAATCATTGTATCAAGAAATAATCTTGACAAATACAACTCGTGTAATTAATGATTATCAAAAATGTCTTCTCTTTCTCGAAACAAATTGTTGTCAAAGGAAACCACACTCGCGCTTACGCGCTCGTGCTGTTTCCAAACAACAATTTGTTTCTCAAAATCGAAGAAATTTGTATTCCGATAATCATTAACACACTTGTTGTATCATTATCGATTTTCCTGTCAAAAATGAAGTGCCTTATTAGCAAAAGCCACTCAGAATGATATCAAAATACATTTTGTTGCTAGTTTTTATTGATATATTTAAAAGCGCTCTCATTGTGCGGGTTCAAAGGTCACTAGCCATATGTATCAAATCCGAAGAAACAGTATATATATATATATATATATATATATATATATCCCTTAACTACTAACGTATCAAATATGAAACGTTGTTACTAACTATACGTCTCACAGACGGCTATATTCAAAAAGGCTCATAATTTTAAATTTCCATCGTTTTTGCTTTATGAACTATTTATTTCTTCTCTGTGTCATTGCAGATGTGGAAATCATGCGTAGAAATGGAATAAAAATTCAATATTCAGTGAAAATCGGATTTTCTCGAAGAAGAATGAAAAATTCTGATTTCTTACATCGATCTTTTGAAGTACTGAAATCAAATTGAAATTCTTAGACAATTTATGAAATTATTATTAATTTGGATACAAAAAGAGTCGAACTAAAATCAAGCACAAAAATTTAGTCAAAAATATTTATTTTGAAAAAATTGACAAAACATGAAAATCAAGAATTTGATGCACAATCCGAACACATTTTTTTCGCACATTCTAGACAAATTGGATTCTGACATTCGTAACAAACATATGCGGTGCTTCTTTTTTTTCGATAAGAGCAAAGGGAACAATTTTTTCTTTTTTCCAATGTTTCGACTCTAGTTTCAGGAATATTATCATCTCTTTTTTCACTCTTTTATTGTTACGTTAACACTAAGTATACGTCTACGAGACGGGAATCTATCTTTCGCTAAAAATATCTTAAAAACCAGATGATGCACCACGATCAACTTCAGGCTATTGAGTGAGTGTAGTAGGGTGATAAATTACGTAGAAGAACAAAATTGAGAATTGAAAGGGAGGGGTCATTCGACGAATCGGATCAGGTAGTGCCGTCTCTGAGACGTATGTTTAGTAGTTAAGGGATATATATAATGGGCAGTTTTTTTTCTCCATTCCTTCCTATTTTTAGCTTTCTGTTTTCAATTTCGTATTTTCAGTTTATTTATAACAGACATCACACTTTCAAACCATCTTTTTCTAGGCCGCCCTCTTCTTCTTTTGCCAATAAGAGTCCTGTAAAGAGCCATTTTTGTCATCGCTTCTTTAATCTTTCTATCTTTCTACGTGTCCCAACCACCCTAACCTGTATGTTTTTATTCATGATGTTATCTTCGCTTCTCCATATAACAATCATTTCTATTTCTTCATTCGTTCTCCTTCTCCATCCTTCAGGTGTTTTTATTCCACCGAAGATTGCCCTCAGAATTTTACGCTCCCAGCGCTCCAGCTTCTCTTCCTGTTTTTTTGTTAGAATTCATATTTCACTTTCGTATGTTACAGTGGGTTTTATAATGGTATTATATATATTCTTATCTTCATCTTTCTTGAACAGTATTTTGATTTCATCAGTGACTGGAGCATTCCAAATTTTCTATTGCCTTTCGTGATTCTTGACTGTATTTCTTGTTCTTCGCAGGCATTGCTAGATATTAGTACTCCCCAATAAATAAATTCATGTACGCTATCACTATCAGATTCTCTCCGATACTTCCAGTATCTCCAAGGACCAGAAGACACAGAGATTACCAAAATGTGAGATTACAAATATACCCGGAAAAAATAATGATGGTTGATGCTTCCTGCACACTGGTTGACGAATTTCCACTTTTTCACTCATTCTCGAAATAATCTAACAGATTGAGTACCATTTTTCTTTCCTTGAGGATGCAAGATACCGGAAAATGGATTCTTATTATTCATATTGTCACTTTGAATTGTCAAAGTGACATAACTGACATTTGAATAAAAACTTCGCTGGTGAAAGACTTTTTAGAATCGCTGAAAACTAAATACATATCCTTTTTTCTTCCGTCAAAATTGCATAAGTCTGTCTTATTCATCTTACGGATTTTATTTGGTAGTTATGATTAAACGCAATAGGAGAAAACAAAAACGGTGAGTATGTCTTTGTTGAATTGTATGACCCGCATGATATAGTTGAAATAATACCCTTCTGGGTGTGCGTCATCGATTGTTAATCTCCTTCTATCACATTACATAGGAAGAAATGGAAAAAAAGGCAGGTCTGTGATTAATCCTTATAAAAATATCACAATAATGAACCATTTGAATGTTTTACAAACGTTAACCCTAATCTTTGACTTAAAAAAATTTGATTGGTTGATGTTAAGATTACGCGCCATCGCAACCTATCAATCGCGAGGTTAAAATACTACGAAGGCGTAACTTTCGTAGCGGCAATGTGTCTTACGTCTTTTTCTACTGTCACAATGACAGTTCTTGTCAGGTGTGTACTTTGTTGCTTACGGTCAATTATTATTTATGAGAAGTGAATATTAATCTTATTGTTACTATTATCTAAATAATACAAAAATATGCCTAGATACACGAAAAAACATCAGCATTTTGAAAGTTCTGAAGTATTTTCACTTAGAAAAAGAAGCTGGTAATTATTAATTTCATAGCCTTCTCGGCTTTGGCTTAATACGATCCTGATGATTTTATTTATCAAATTTAAGATTAGCTATATGTCAAAATAGCAAATAAAATAAACGACATGCCGAAAACCCGGATATACGTCACAATCGATGACGCACACCAAGAAGGGTATTATTTTAACACTGCATTTAACTATACCAACCAATTTGCTTCATATATCGAACACCGGAGCTAAGAGAATCAACATTTCCAGAAAGATTTGGAATAAAATTAAATTTTATTGCTTCTTTTTTGATAGAAATCGAAGGAGTTGAGCAACAAGAAGGAATGGGATTCAAATACCATTACCAGAATTGGAAAATATGCCATTCAGTGGTACACAGACGGCTCAAAAGCAATAGAAGGAACTGGGATAGAAGTGTTCGGGCCAGGAACCAAACACTCTGAAAGCTTGAGAAAAACCCCAAGTATCTTTCAAGCGGAAATTCACGCCATAAGAAAGTGCGCCTAGTTTAATATTGATAAAGGATACAGAAGGCAAAGGATTATCATAATATTGGATAGTCGAGCAGCTATTGAAGCACTGACCTTTTGTGTATTCAGTTCCAAAATAGTGTGGGAATGCCTGAGCAAACTCAATGAATAAGGCTGGAACAATATAGCCACCTTACTATGGATTCCTGGATACACAGCAATAAAAGGAAATGAAATAGCAGATGAACTAGCGAAGGAATACCCTTTTGGGGGCCTGTACTCTTTTGCGGAATCACCTCCTATGTAATATTGGACAAAATGGGTAACTTCAACCTGTTGAGATTGAATGAATGCATGAGTCAAAGTTAAATTGCACTAAGAGTTTCAACAGGAATCCAAACGTGACATTGTCACCTGAATGGGCACCTGAAAAAGCTCAAAATAGTTGAGGAAGCAGAATGTAGATTATGTGGCATGAGGGAAGAAACCTCCATCCAGATACTTTCGAATTGCACAACAATTCAGAATCCTTGTTTTCCCATAGATATTAGTGAAGTCAATAGTTTTATTGATATAAAATTTTTCGGATAAAAGTTTCAACTTGCCACACATATGTTTCGGGTTTGACAGATAGTTTCACTGACCTATATTATGGATGCATTTTCTGTACTACTTTACCACCCGAAAACAACATGGCACACAAATCCAATGATTACTACTGGTTAATAAGCAGGGTTGAGAATTGATAAACAGCCCTTCGGGACCTTTTTTAAAATACAGAATAGCGTAAGGTGACACATTTAAAAGCCGATGTGGTAATTACATCAACGTTTATCATCCTGTATATTCGAATTCGTGAAATGCAATAAAATTAAAAATTGACGGGTTTGGAAAAAAAGAATTTCACAGACTCAACTCATGTGAAAATAAAATCAATATTCGGTATTACAAGTTTCCATATCAATATCAAACAAGCAAATTCACCCTCAATATTAACATGGAGGTTTTATTAATTAAAAAAAATAATGATAACTGGTCGACGTTAATTTTCCATTCCATCCTCGTACGTTTATTCTGCTCGAGCATCGATCAAAATCGTTGTCGGTTTCCGTCGTGTACCTCTACTTTTCGAAAGGCGCGCAGATACAACAAACTGTTCCCGACAGATATGATAGCGGTGATTGGTATTCGGGAAGCGTTTCTCCTGGTCATGTGTATGTAAAAGAAAAACACCCGAGTAGGTGTCGCTGAGGCAATAATTCCGAGTCGATTTCGTGGACCCTCGACGCTTTCACACCAACTAAGCAGAAAGCCTTTGAAATGTGAACATTTGATAACCGCAATGCAATATCTATTAGGAATTCGGCGTGGAATGCGATCTTCCACTTTCTCGATGCCGTTTCCATTTTCTCTACCGAGTATTGCTCTAAACCCAGAATTTCCTACGCTCGACACATAACTTGAAATCTTACTTAATAGAGGTATTCTTATTGTACCCAGAAAAGCGCTTCTGGTGATATACGGTGATAAGTTTAAGGACTGCTATTCGTTTTGAATTGAGATAGTCAGGAATTCCATTCGGTTATTATATTCGGGTTCATTTGGGACAACGAAATACACAAATCAACAAACAGATTCGCGACATACGATTTACACAACTACGACAAGAAAATATTAGAATAACTACTTAAAAGAGAGACAACAAGAATTGTGCGCAGTCAGCGATGGGCGTGTCTTCAGTGCCCCCTATTTTAACCGCTGTTGCCAAATGTACTTATGTGTAAAAGTAATTCCCAATTTTTCTATTTTTATATCTGACATTGAAGATTATTTCCGTTCAAAAAATCTGAATGGACTTAATATTGACGGCAACAAAGACGTATTAATGCTTCAATACGCAGATGATATAGTCATTCTTGGCGACTCTCCAATCGATATAGAGCGAAAACTAAAGGTACTCGAGTCTTATTGCTTTGAAAATTTTTTGACAATTCCAAAAACCAATCAAATTTCCTCATTTTATATCATACGAACAATCTCAGCCAATAATGACAACATTACACTGATAACAAACCATGGGCAATTTTCCCGTTGCTATGGATACATATTGATTTATTCCGATTTTGAAGTTTCGAATATTTAATATTTCGAAATGTCACGATTTGGTTGTAATACTGAAACAAAAATTTTTATATCCGAATAACCCTCGGACATTGATAAATGCTCAAAAATTTTATGACAACTTTCTCAAACTTGTTGCTTTTGTAGGCAACAGACCTCCGCCTACGGCGGAGTTTATACAGTTTATAAGTTTATAATAATATCCGTTTCCTCATTGCCCTTCATTACCATGTATTTTGTTTTTTTTCTCGTTGATCAATAGACTATGTTCTTTTGCCTTCTGTTCCAGTAGCTTGAATACTCTTAGAACCTCTTTCATGGATCTTGCCATGAGTACTATGTCGTCCGCATATGCTAGACATTGATGCTTATTCCCATAAATTAAACCTCTGGTTTTTATTTCACTTTCTCTGAGTTTGATCTCTTGAACTAGGTTGAAGAGGGTTGTGAATAATAGGTCTCCTTGTCTCAGACCTTTCTCTGTTTTGAATTGGTTAGAGGTACTACCCTCCAAAGTTACTTCGCTCTCGGTTTTCCGGATGGTCATTTCCACTAGCCTCCTCAATTTTACTGGTATATTTAACTTCCTCATTGCCTTATAATTTTTTTTCCTTTTGATAGTGTTATTATTAGGCATGTTTGTAATCGATGAATAGCATATAAAGACTTAGATTTTGTTCGTAAGCATTCTCCTGAAGTTGTTTCATAATGAAAATTTGGTCTATTGTCGATCTACCTGCTTTAAAACCTCCTTGGTATTCTCCTACATTTTCTCTGTGGTATTTGTCTAAACGGTTTTTGAGTATTTTTGCCAGAACTTTGTATACTATATCTAAAAGTGCTATTCCGCGGTAGTTATTTCATTCTTCCTTGGGACCTTTTTTGTGGATTGGTATTATTAATGGCTTGTTCCAATTTTCAGGTATCTTTTCTTCTCTCCAAATTTGTTTCAATAACTGACATATTCTCTCAGTTAACTGTTCGCCTCCATATTTTAAAATCTCTGTTGGTATATTGTTGTTTCCTGCACTCTTGTTAAGCTGTATATTAATAATCACTTATAAGGTGAGTAGTACCATTTCAGTTATGTCGTAAAAATTAATATCCAGAACATATTGTTCAATTGCCTCCTTCACAGATAGCCAGGTAGCGTTGAAATCACTCGATTTCAGACAGATCAATTTGAGATTTCACTGGAAGATCGTAGAGCTATCTAAAACATTTTCTCACCTGCGAAGTTTTTTTATTCTCCTACGATCATTCCCTATAATATCATTATACACTGTGTTATTCATAAGATGCGACATAGGATTTCTCCACAAATTGTCAAACGCGAGGTAACTTTTTTACCAAACAGCATTCATAAAAAATAATAAAAGCTTTGGTAAGGTCGTTGAAAAAAAGTTCAGAAGCAACACAATTTTCTTAAATTTGCTCTGGTTTAATGAAAATAATATCTGATTATGTTTAAGAAAGTCGTACGCGATTTTTATAACACTTTCGAATACTGAAAACACCACAGCGGGGAATCGAACCGCAATACTCCACGTTCTACTTTCAAATTTCACGTGCTTCTACCCGTATGGCTATCTCTTACGCGTTTGAAAGTATTCGAGAGTGATAAAAAAAGTTAGTTCGCGCGGTTTGTCAGTTTTGTACAGGAATCCCTATGTCGCATCTTATAAATAGCACTGTGTATACCCAATACAATATTTTTTTACGAAATACGTTAAATTTACAATACTTTATGACTTTTTTCTGGTTTTTTTGTTCTCTAGGGACAAACCAAACAGTTTATAATAAACGTCGTTTATAATAAACAGTTGCCCAAATAAACGAAAGACTTTTGAGTGAAAATGAGAATACTGTTAAAGCTGCGAGAAGAACATCGTTACCTTCCTGTGGATTCCAGAATATACTAAAATAAAAGAGAATGAAAAGGCAAATGATGAAGGCTGACACACTCTTTTGGGGGGCCGGAACTATTTTGCGGTATCTTTTTTTTTATTCTGTTAATTAACGTCGGTCTATTTTTACGACTGAGGCTAATCACTGACGCCGGAAATTTTGACGAACCCACTAGTGTTGCAACCAGTGGTAGCGTTCTTTAACGAGCCCAACATCCATGGACTCGGGACCTCGGTTTTACGTCTCCTCCGAAAGACGGCATATCTACATTTTATCTTGTGCTCATTGGTATAATGCCTGTGAGCTGTGATATGCTAGTCCGCTGCAGGTTGTACGGGCCCTATAAGATGGTTTTCCCTGGCTTGGTTACCCATCCAAGTACTAACCGTGTCCGACCTTGCTTGACTGTAATTATCACATCAAACGCGTTCCACTACAGTGCTGGGAGATCTAGTAGGGTTAAGACTACTGGAGAACTACAACCAGATAAGAGCAAGTGAATGCTCTTGACTCTAGCTCAAGAGCATCCACCAACCATTTCCTGAAGTTGGGAATCCATCAATGCAATTTACATTTCAACACAAGATCCAATTCAGGTATTACCTAACTTAAGGAAAAGGAAATGAAATAGCAGATGAACTAGCAAAGAGGGGGACTGAAATACATTTCTGGGGGCCTGAACCCTTTTGCGGAATCAGCCCCAATGTAATATTGGAAGAAATAAGTAAAGCCGAGGAAAAGAGAAGATCTGACCATTGGAAAGATCTAGTAGGGCTTATACAATCAAAGACTCTTCTGGGTGACTACAACCTGTTGAGATCAAAAGAATGCAAAAGTCAAAGTAAAACTGCGCTAAGAGTTTTAACAGGGATCCTAACGGGACATTGTCGCCTGAATGGGCACCTGAAAAAGCTCAAAATAGTGGAGGAAGAAGAATGCAGATTTTGTGGGATGGAAGAAGAAACCTCCATCCACATACTTCACACTTCAGAATCCTAGAGGACAGCACCTGGGAGATTACTGGATAGAAGAGGAACATTTGCCTAAGTTGAAGCCTGCAGACATCCTAAAATTCCTCCGGGAGATAGGACTAAAGGAACTACTAGTTTCTGAGACTCTCCTCAAAAACTGAGAAAAAGTAAGGGGGCACAATAGATCTTTTAGGTATCAGTGAATGTCACCCCAATAAACACACATACATACATACATACAACTTAAGGAAAGAGTTGGTGGAGCAGGTGTTCTAATAGGAACTGTTGTTTGAATGGGCATATCAAAAAGCTTGAACAAGTGGATCCAAAAAATGTGGATTCCGTGGCTAGGAAGAGAACGGCTTCACTCACATTCTTGTGGAGTGCAAAGTAATACAGAACCCCAGGACACAACACCCAGAACACTCCTGGGTAGAAGTGGGACATTCACCTAAACTCTGCACTGGAGACATCCTTAAATTTCTTCAGGTAATAGGCGTCAAGCAACTATCAGTCTCTATGTCTTTCCTTGGAAGGTGAGTAGTACATTCATAACTGGTCACAGTAAGCTCGATAGGCAGTAAATGTTGATGAAGCAGTTTGCAGATTCTGCCAATTGGAAAAAGAAACATCACAACACATGACAATGCCAGTGCGATCCTGTGGGGTCTTTACACTAGGCAACGATAAGCCACTAACAAAAAAGTATAATTAAGAAAAAATTTAGATAGATACAGAGAGCCACAATAGATCTGGAAGGATCACAGT
Source organism: Galerucella tenella (assembly GCA_910591685.1). Taxonomy (NCBI): domain Eukaryota; kingdom Metazoa; phylum Arthropoda; class Insecta; order Coleoptera; family Chrysomelidae; genus Galerucella; species Galerucella tenella. The sequence continues at coordinate 37,639 of CAJUYH010003546.1, read as the reverse complement.
GGAAAATTAGGTGGAATGAAGGGAGGTCGAATACTGTTCTCCCAAACTTGCCAGCACAAAAAAGTCTCATGCGAAGATAAAATACACCAATAATTGAATTGAGTGATGAGGAAAGGAAGCGAGAAAGTGAATTTTTTGTAAAAAAAAATTTCTCAAGTGCAGTGATGCAATCATTCGACGAAGCACAACTTCTAATACCATCTCTTCTCTTCCCTAAGACTCTGCGAAATATAATTATTTATCCACCAATTTAGTCTATTATATTAAAGTTTCACCCTAGACAAGTGTTTTCTCCATCTTGTAAAACTTCTTTAATTATATATTAAAGGTATATGGTTTAAGTAGAAGAGAAGGTAGCAGTGAATACGTCAACGGAAAGAATTTATTGCATACGAAAGTCTTCGAGAAAATAAAGGGTAATGGCGTAATTATAACTTTCCGAGAGGACGCAAGAGAGATGTTGTTGAATACTTTTAATTACCGTGTTTTATATACCGCATGTATTTCGAAAAGAGTCGGGTAGTATTTTGAATTTTTTTCAGTAGAAGATGCATTGCGTGAAGTTCAGTTTGATTTTCAAATTTTGTTTGGAATATAATGGTCATTATAACTAGTCAACTTCCAATTAATACAATTCTCTAAATGAAACTTCAATCAAATGAATGCTTCTATTGAAATAAACACAAATTATTATGATCCATCCCATGAGCTTCTTTTTGCTTAAGATGTTTTCAAGATCCTTCAGGGATATGTGATAAAGTATTGATTAACATAAAATATCTGTCTATTATCTGGCAGCCGGTCCTGCGTGAAGGCTATAATATAAATTAATGAGCGTCAGCGTAACAGTAATGGTACACCCGGTCGGCAGGAGCAGGATAACAAGTCATTCTTTATGGAAGTGGCTGTGTGGTGGCTGTTCATTATCCTGGCCACACTTCCGTCGTTAGAGTTATTGTCTTCGTTGTATACTACGTCACTTCACACTCACTCTTTTCGCCACCGCCTGCTTCATTTTAGAAACCTGCTTATGCTCTTTCGACGTTTTCGAAAGCTTTTACCAACAAAATATAAATAAATAGATTAATTTTGATAAATTAACGGTTTTGATTGTTCGAACAATAGATGAATAAATGAATTTTATTCACACAAGTGCTTTCGGAAGATGCAATGTTTAATAAGTGAGCAATTGACTTACAGCTTCCGTGGGAAACTTTTTTTGCATGCGACAATAAAAAATTGTCTTGAAAACAGCTCGTGAATCATTGCTCCGGAAACATATGAAAAATGGGGGCTTTTGTGTGAAAAATTAATTGTCCTCTTCAAGACTCCTATTCCTTACTGACAGTTTATTCCAGAATTGAAAAAAGAACAAAGAGAATGTATAAAAGAGGAAAAAATGAGAAAGTCCCAATTTTTTTTGTACTCTAGGGTTTCTTTATATATACCGGAAGGATTCTTGTTCTTGAAATTTAGTTTGATCGAATATTTATTGTTAAGCAAAGTACGAGTAGTTTGTCTGCTATTTATTTTGCGCTTGCCAATGTATTGTATACGTTGCCCTACACATTCGAATGCCAACGAATGCGACCAAAGTATCAGCGATTATATTACGCGTCAGCGAGTTTTATGAATAAACTTTTTTTCCGTTCATATTTCTTCATCATCCATCCACGAACTTTATTTCAGCTTTTATGATTATAATATTATATTTTGGGATAATTGGATATGTGATCCACAAGTTGTTTACCATTTTTACTACCACTAAGGGCGAGACATCCATCAAGCTAATGCCAAAATTGATAGAAATAAATACATAATATATTAAATGGGGGTTTCATTTTTAGTCCAAGAGCCCCAGCAAAAAAAGTAGGTTCTGAAAGAAATTTATGGGAATAGCTATTTTTTTTTAAAGTTTAGGGGTTCCCCCTGAATGTAAATCCAAGTTGGCATCATGGGGGGCTTCACTTCAGCCGCCATCTTGAAAAACACGTTTTGTCAAATATCTGGCGAACCGCGCATCGTACGACAAAAATTGTTAAAATCGTTATTGTGGATAATAATATTTGTCATCTTTTTTATACAAAACTTTTTTTTGTATAACGCATGGGATTTTAATTATATCGCTTCAAACTTTATTCAATATGGTTTCTGCTGAATATTTAGTGAATGGTCAATAATAAATTGAAAATGGTGGTAACTAAATTGTAGAGCATGAAATTTTCTATAAATTTCATTGGAATTTTTTTCCCGTAGCAATTATAGTTTAGGAGCTATTACGCTGTAAATGAGATTATAACGAGATTATAATGATGTATATTCATCATGCGCTAGGGTCGTTCCCTCGCCTGTTTGTGACTTAAACGTACCGGTCACAGGGCTGCAAGCATGCGCTGTAACTACATGTGGCCATATATGAAGGAAATTAAGTATATTTTTCGAATTGTGTGGTATAATTCTGTTCTTTCCAATATATTATGTGCGTCTAGTTTTCTCTCGTTACTTATTTGATTTATGAGCATATGTGAATATTTTTTTTAAAAAGGGGAAAAACCCAGGTCCAAAACGGGACCTCTTGGTTGTTAGCTCAGTATGCTACACACTTCTTTTTCTTTTGGTGATTTCGACAACAATTTTAAACAGATGAAATAAAGTGCTGACGAATATACACAGTATTTTACAAAATTTGCAACAATTGAAACGGGTTAGGGGCCGTTCACAAAATACGTTCGCACACAACAAGGGGGATGGAGGGGTCTTGGTGAGTGTGACAAGATGTGACAAAGGGGACCGGGGGTCGGAAGGCAACGTTACGTTCGCGACTTCAAAAAATTCTACTTGAGTATTTCTCCCAATATTTTTTTTTAATTTTTGTCATGATAGAAGTCACTCATTTTGTATTATTAGTAAATTATACAGATTTTTAAACTTATAAATGCATGTACATTCAATCAATTTTTTTTCTTAGGAGGGGGTCTAAAAATCCCAATTTCAGCGTGACGTGTTTTATGAACGGCCTCTTAGCGATTTTTCGTAAAACTAAGGTTCACGTTAAATTTAAAAAAATAAAAAATTCAAATTGAATACCTACCTTCATATTCTTCTATTGAAAAAAAAAATCATTTTTAATATTACAATATATCATAATATACAATATAAAATAATACTGTACAATATAAAATAGCATAATACAAGCATAACATTAATTAATAATAATAATAATAATATTAGGAATAACAATTCTCACGATGTAGCGTGATGCACTATTGTTTTTTGCTACATTGACAATCTTTTATTATGATGATACCGTTTTAAGCAACAATAAAGATCGATGAATTATTAGCTGTTCTCCACATTATTTATAATTTCGATTGATTCGGTATACAGCTGTATTGACATTTTTTGAACACTTCATGCCATCTTATGCGTTCTGAAATGGTTTTCGTATACAACGTAAGAGATCGGAAGAAAAGATGACACACTCTATAAGGGTGTTTTCAGCCGAAATTGCCGGCTGAGGACGCACTTTGTAGAGGCAGCGCAAACACACACAACAGAAGACACAGACACAACGGAAGACCGCCGAAGAAAAAACCACCGAGGTTACACGGCCAAAGAGAAGACGGCTCGCCCCCAGCTGCTAGCCCTTTTAGCTAGGGACGAGCTGTACGCCGAAACGCGAACTATGATGATGAGACCCATCGGATAAGATGAGGGGATGTGGTGGAAGTCCTCCCCGGAGATGTACCTCGCTTAGAGAGGAACATCCTGGGTGGGACGGGTGTGAGCAATATTGCCACTGATAATGTACGAGGAGGAAATTTTATAAAGCTGTAGCTCCTAAACAATAAATGCTACTGGAAAAAGTTAAAATTTATAGAAAATTCCGTGCTGTACAATTCAGTCACCACCATTTTCAATTTATCAATGACCATTAACTAAATATTTAGCAAGAACCATATTGAAAAAAGTTTGGAGCGGTATAATTAAAAACCTATGCGTTATACAAAAAAAGTATTAAACAAAAAAGATGGCAAATATTATTATCAACAATAACGATCTTCAGAATTTTTGTCGTACGATGCGCGGTTCGCCAGATATTTAATAAAACGTGCTTTTCAAGATGGCGGCTGAAGTGAAGCCCACCCATGACGCCAACTTGGATTTACATTCAGGGGAAACCCCTGAACTTATTCGAAGGAAGCAAGATATTTAATAAAACGTGTTCCTGTTTCTGTACATTTTTTTACAAAAAATACCCAGCTCTTGGCCTATTTGGGGCGATCACTATCTTATCTCAAAATTCGTTGGGAATCAGTCGCTTGTTGCTTTGTAGAGCTGTGGAGAGTAAGAAAACAGACTTTTTGATACGTGAAGAGCTCTCCTGGAAAATAAGCTACGCTTTCGAAGCTACTGCCGAGTGGCGAATGTGTAAAAGAGCGCAGCGGATTGTCTTTTCTTAAGATCAGTTTTGGTTAGGTTTTTTGAACGATTCTTTGGCAAGACTTCCCTCGTCCTTAAGTATTAGGTTTTTTGCTTGTTCATACATCAAGAAAAAGAAAATATCTGATCATGGGAAAGATAAAGAAGAGATAAAACAATCCAAGATGCAATCCAGACACCATATTTTTGACTACTTGTGAAGGGAGCGTTCCCGAGAACGCTTCCAGGAAAGTTTACCTTCACTCCACGGAAACAAGAGTTTTCTTGAACGTTCTATAGTGTATAACAGTAACGGTGCATAGTGTGTTCAAGTGTCAATAAGCGTACCAAAAAGTGGGCTGAAGTTCGGGAGCCGGAATGAAAGGAGAGTACGACGGGGTAATTCAAAATTCAATCTCATATTTCAGGCTACAAACAAAATGGCAGCTTTCGTATTTCTATTGCTCCTGCGAATAACGCAAAATAAGCAAAGCATTAGACTTTTACGTTTGCGGTTGTATACCGTTGCAGAAAGTGGTTTTTTTCTCACAGTCACATTCTCAAGAAAATAACAATCACCACTTTTTGGGTGAACCACAGTTACTTTTCAGGAAAGTATCTTTCTCAAAATTCCAAAATACGTGTGCTGGAAAACCTCAACCATGTGAGAGCGAAAGAATGCTTGAACTAGAGTAAGACTGCATGCTTATGCTCTCAGATGGTCAGGTAGCACTAAAATCTCGAGCATGTCTCCAGATCAGATCTAAACTGCCTAGGAAAACTATTAGCCCTGGCGAACTATAATAGAGTCCGGGGCCCTTAACGGTATTGTGGGCAATGAAAAGTCAGTCACCCTAGCAAAGCTAAGGCTTAAAACTGCATTCACCAGTCCTAAACCAGTATTTGGGAAATCAAAAGCTGCTGCACATGATTTTATATCTCGATGGATTCCAGCTTGACTAACTAACTAAATATTAAACTCCAGCACTCTGCATATATTATGCACCTGTGAAACGCTGGACCACAGGAGGCAGAAAATGTATGGTAAACCCCCAAATGACTCCAGAAGACTTCTACAACCAACCAGCAAAGAACCTGTATGAGCTAATAAAGGGAACGGATTGGCTGAATAGGTTGTGGTCAGAACACTAGGTGTATCCACAATTAGCCCAGGAGGCTGAGGTGGTACCGGCGAAGGGACGGCTCCTTAAAAAGAGTTCAGCAGGTGCCAGCTGAGGAAAGTAGTAGTAGTAGTAAGAAAGCACATGCATACGATCGGTATATATGGGGAGGAATATATCTGTCGGTTGTGTATGAAAGAGAGGGAAACAGCCTATCACAATGTCTTAGAATGTGAAG
>CAJUYH010003546.1:0-31758 GCA_910591685.1 Galerucella tenella | reverse complement strand
TATGAAAGAGAGGGAAACAGCCTATCACAATGTCTTAGAATGTGAAGCATTGTCCCATTGGAGATATAGACTCCTGGGACTAGAGCATCCAATTGGAGATTTCTCCAAGAAGAACCTATTGAAAAAACTGTTGAGCCTGATAAGGGCTACTGCTTCACATAAACGGAACAACCAAGAGTCCAAGAAGCTTGAAGCCTGAGATGACGAGGACTCTGACTGATGGTACCGAACTAATCAATCAATCAAGACTGCACTAAGAGCCTTATTGACAGGTATCCGAGCCCATAACAAAAGCTCAAATGGATAAAGTAGAAGGTAGATTTCTGTGGAATAGAAGAAAAATCCCATGACGTAACATCTGGGATATGGCTGAATAGGAGAACACAATTCTTCCAGGAAATAAGATTGGGGAAGTAACTAGAATATTGACCTTCCTCAGTAACTAAATGGACTTTTCAGGTCTTAGTGATTGTCACTCTCATTAACATGATTGATTGATACACTCCGCGATTGCAATCGATGTTAAAATGTCCTTACGACCAAATGATTCGGTGTTCTAATGTATTTTTGCAGCTTGTATAATACAAGTTAACTTCTTTCTCAAAATGTGAGAATTACTTGGAGCAATGATAGTTGGTATACTCTCTAGCATGACTCGAACCTAGATTTTACTTGCAGTACTAAGCTAGTATCAAAATATCAGAATACTTTTGATACTGCTTGGCTTAACAACCAAATTAATCGGTGTTTGTAGGTATTTTTACGATACACTTACTCACAGTATCTCTTGCGCATGTAGCCGACAACGTGTGACGTCATGTGGGAATCTCAATCGGTGATGTACAATGCTAAATATATGGGAAATACTCTGTTTGTGTTTAATTTTCATGCATATTTCCACTTTATGAATGAATATTTAAATGCGACATGCTTTTTCAGATATAATATGAAATATAACTTTATTATCAGTAACTTAGTTATCTTTTTTTGGTAAGTACAACGATGCTGGGAGTTAACAATATACAAAACGTGTAGAAATATGTGGGTAATATATATTTTTTACATTTTAAAAAGATTTGAAACAGAAATATTTATGGGTGGGCAAAATTAAAACACACCATTATATTATAAATATTTTATATTTCATATTTCTACCATTATATTTTATTTATTATACAAGACTCCTCAACAAAGGTGTGACTGAGATACTTGCCTTTGGCTCGCTTCGTATGGTTAATGCGAGTGTATCAATAACCATTACATGAAACTTGCATACACTATTTTTTCTACGAAAAAGAAATTTGATTCGAAAAAAAATAACTGCGCGGTTCGGACGCAATTTGGAGTAAAAATCAGCATACCGTGAGTAAGTGTATCGTGGGTATATTAACTTAGCTAGTCTTTAACGGAAGAATGTTCATGACTTTCAGATAATATTATTGGAGCTCCCGTTCGATATTAATTAGTAAGCTCTCTAAAATGTGAGTTCAGTTGAATCATCCATGGTCAGAACTCTTTCATAGAGAATAAACACTTTTTATATTGTTCCAGTCATATTCAAAGAGCTTAGAATGGAATACTTCCTCACTCATTATTTCCATATCCTGAACTCCTGGTTTTTTTTTATCATGCCGTACCAATCTAGTCTACTTTTGAGTGTTTTTTCTCTCCAAACTTTCATGACAAAGAATTATCTTGGTTACTTCCCAATACAAGAGTTTCAGATAAATTTATTGGGCTTCTTGTACAATGCAAGTTGTCTTTATAAAATGTGAGTTTATCTGAAGCATAAATAGTGTTCAAAAAGAAGTTTAATAAATATTATAGACACAAAATTCGATTTACACGACGGATTCGCAAAATGAAATATTCACTTCCAAGTTCTCATGCACATAATCTTTAATAGTAATACTGAAAACTGACATTTGCCATGAAAAGTTATTGCGAGCACCCATTTTTAACTGATAATGTAACCAAGAGGCGCTCAAAGCGAACTTATCACACACATTTTTATTTTATTGCGGCAAATATCTACCAAATGACAGTTATTTCTCATAAAGCATTTCCCTTACTATTCCCTATCTCTCCAACTATACCAAGTCGCGATTGGCAACGTTTATGCGAGATATATCATTGGCCTACATATAAAAGATATTGATTACACTTGGAGCACTTGGAAAAACGTCTCCCGGATAATATTTATATAAGACGTAGGCCTTTTATGTGCCAATATATTACGATCAACTCTAAAAGTATTATTTTTCGGTACTTAGGGCGTCCAAATATAGTGTGCAATGTCAGCTCGGGGTGGAAGCCTCTCGATGCCACTTTGCGAGAAAACTCATCTGAAATTTTAATTCTGAATATAAATAAAAATAGAAGTGGTGTTGTCGGCGCTCCAGCTACACCTTTCACGTTTGCTGATAGACTGAAGATTAGTGGGAATGTTAAACCTTTTCTCAGTGAAATTACGATTTAAACCACCGCTACAATCTCTCACGAGAATTGAAAGTGTTCCGAGATTAAAACGTGGCATGTTATACGCGTATAGTCGACCCGATAATGGGCTCGAAGATTGAATGCGAAAATAATTAAATTCCATTATTAAAATGTATATTTATGGAGTGAGCATAAAAAGGTGCCATTCAGTCACTCAGGAACTTACTTTTTCTCCTCGTTTTTCGATTGTGATTCTACTATAGTTTGGCAAGTTTATCTGAAGCTACGGGGCATCCGTGAGAGGCGAGGAAACATGGCGCATATCTGTCATAAACGTACAAATGGCGTACGGTACCAATTTTACCAAGTAAAACTGGAAATACAAAGGTCAGTGACAATACCAACGCCACTGGATAAATCAATAAATCAATATCAGAGAGAGAGAAAAACACACTTATGCGCTTGCCAATAAGAGGTCAGCTGGTCAGGCCTTTCGATAAAAATCACCAATTATGTAATTTGGAGGGTGTGGTAATTATAATAATGAGTTTTTTTTCTGGAACAATGTTACAGCAAGGTACAATATAATTCTATATAAAAAAAGTATTTTCAAAATGGGAAAGGTTGAGCGAATCTTAACAACTACACACAAAACATTATTCATTTAAGACAAATTGGCGTAATTTCATTATATTCCAAATGTATTCCGCAATTTTCCTAGCCTCAAAAATTGTAATTTTATTTAAGGTATGAAGCAGTGAGTTCACATTTTCAAGGCAAGGAATATTCTGTTTCATTGTTGTATAAATCGGACAATCAAACAGTAAGTGGAAAATAGTTTCCTTTTCATGAATATTACAAACAGTACAATCCAATTCAGGGTCAATAATGTATTCAATACCATTTAATGTAAATTTAATTTTAAAATGGTAAAGCAGCGTCCACATTATGTCGAATGGTGTCGATCCATGTGGATGGTCGCCCGACATTGTCGATCCATGTCGAGTCGAATCGAATGCAGACCCGGACCAAGTCGGTACGGATAAAAGGAAGTCGAATCGATATGGCTAGTTTGGACTTGTCGAAGCATGTTGTTCAACATTTCCTAAACGTAGTCATTTTGGTTAGTTTTGTGCGATGGGTAGTATCTCAATATGGATTGGAATGAAGATAATAACATAAGAACAGTTCAAGAAGACCTATATGAAAGTTGTTATAATATATATTTTTAAAGTTTAAAATGTTGTCAGCTTCAGTAAATAAATAAAGTATCTCAAATACGAGTACATGAATTTAGTTACCTTGACAAAATCTCGGAGCGCTTCTACCAGGGCATCACAGACTGATGGTATACTAGAGATAGCTTGCTTTAAAATCTTGAAGTGGTAGCCCAGTGATGTGTATGAATCCCCAGTGGCTAAGAATATTAGCGTTACCGCAAGACGCTCGGTTTTGGTGCTATCATTCTTAACAAATTTTCAAAATCGGTACTCTTCACTCTAAAAAAGTTTCTAAAGCCCGTGTCGCATCTGTATTCCAGGTTTAACTCATCAACCTCATCTAGCAGCAAATCCTCTATAAATTCCCTTGGATGATATTTTTTCCTACCATTGACGAGGCCAAAATCTTCGAGGGCGACGAAAACGCTGTTGCTGGTTTCCAACAACTGCAATAATAATTGCAGCAGCAGCTACCAATACAGCATCGTCATTTTTTTAATTTTAAATATTTGAATTCGAAGTATTTTCAGTTTTGATGTCGGCGATGTATGTCGGTCAACACGTCCACATATACTGAGATGTGGACGAGTTAAAAGTCCAACATGTCGAATGAGATTTGTCGATCGACACCATTCGACATAATGTGGACGCGACTTTAGACATACGCAATTGAGCAAGAGTGCGGGTAACCTGGATGGGTACTTTTAAAGCCAGGAACATGCTTGGTTCACAAGTGGTGGGAAAGGAAGAATACAAATACATGAAAGAATATCGAGACGCAACACTGACATCTGATACATGTAAATATTATGTATAATATTTGGACAACAAATCTTTTCTCTGCGATATAAAAGATGGATGATTCAAATTGTTCCATATATGGTCACAGTCAATATCAACAAAGAACTTGTTCAACTGAATTATCCAGTTATACTTCATATCTGTAGAGTTGACCAAACGCAGTTGTTGTTTAAAACAGAGCTTAGGATAGCGATGATTATCCATTGTTAGTATTTTGTGTATCCAGTTGAGAGAAATTTTAAGAATATTAAATGCAAACTTGACTCTTCCAGTCTCCAAACGGATTATAGCATCTGGAGTATTGATAGTAACTAGAAGAACTCTTTTCAGGAAATAATGCTGAACTCTTTCTAAAATATTCAAATACCTCACTTCCCAAACAGAAAAACAATTAAACATGATACTGAGGGCAAGTGACTCCAACAATTTGATTCTAGGTTGCCAAGTAACAATTTTGGTTTTAGCCATTATAGGTAAAAAAGAACCTATTGCCTGCTTACCTTTGTTGACACTTGATTGGGCCATTTCATTAAATAGACCTGATGAAGTGAAGACTACACCTAAATATTGGTTGTAGGAATTGGCTGGAATTGGCTGTTGAAATAAAAATCAAAGCTAGGTTTTCGGAAACCTCCTCTAGAAAATTGCATAATTTTTATCTTTTGTAAATTCACAGTTAATTTATTAAAGCTGGTATATTTTTCCAAAATTATCAACTTTTTCACAACATCAATCTCAGAGTGTGTCAAAATGACAAGGTCGTCAGCGTACATTAGTGACAATACATCATTTTGGTCATCAATATTTATACCTTGCGCGCCTTTGTCGTAAAAAAAAGGTTCCAAAATCAGCTATAAACAGTGCAAACAATAATGCGCCTGTAGTCACTTCAAACGATTTATTTAAGCCATCAGAATCCTTTATTTGCACAGTTGCCTGCAGGTAAAGCATTTTTATTACACGAAGAATTTTTGTTGATATTCCCAGTTAAAATAATTTTTTCCACAAATCCGCATGATCCACCGAGTCGAAGGCTCTTTTGAAATCAACGAAAATTGCAAACAGTTTCCGTTTTTTTATGTCTTATATGTTAATTTATGACACTGCTCAAGGTAAAAACATGATCTTGATAGCCTTGGCCTGAACAAAAGCCAGCTTGACACTCTGGCAGAATATTACATTCATCTGTACATTGTGACAGTCTGTTTAGAATAAGAGAATTGAATATTTTAGCGCAACAGTTAACCAGAGCTAATCTTCTGTAGTTTCCAGGATCATCTGTCGAGCATCCCTTATGCAACATAGTTAATAAAATGTTAGACCAAGATTTCGGAATAAAACCAGAATCGAATATTGAATTGAATGAGGATGTTAAATAAATAATCCAGTCATTTGGAAGATTTTTAAAAAACTCGTGAGATATTCGATCGCATCCAGGAGACTTGTTATTTCTACATTTATTGATTACTTTATAAATCTCATTTGTGTCGAAAGGGGTGAGTGACATCCTGAAAACTAAGAATCGTCGTTGTTCTAGGGAGATATATGTTTTGGTAAAAATTTCCCTAAATATGCACTGGAAGAGCTTTGCGATTGTATGTGTTACGAAACTGTTTGATTGTTAGCCAGAATTCCTTGGGATTATTCAAGTTAGATAGTTTTATAATAATTTTGGCTTCATATTCTTTTCGCCGCAATTAGGTATTTTCCATATATTTCAAATCAAATAAAATATTATTTAATATTATAGGGATGAACCCTTAGATAAGTTTTACAATCGTACAAAATCGATTAACCCACCCAGCACCAAATATTTCAGGTAAAAAAAAGCAGGTAAGCGGTCAAATTCAAACGGAACTCGAAACGACCGCTCATTGGTCGTGACGTCACTTCGCATATAAATACGTCTCAGTTCGTTGGCGTCATATCGATTTTTCGTTGTTGTTTGTTGTTTCAGCTTTGTGTAGGACTGAAATTGAGACGAAATCTTATAATTTGTTTTATTTTGCTTAGTAAAATAGTATTTTCGATTAGGGTTAAATAGTTATGATGACCGCCGAAGGCTTTGTTAAAGCTTCACCCTCTGTGGATATGTTTATGGTAATGGATTACATAAAAAGGGACGAATGTTTTAATTCAGCTGAAATTAGAGGTGCAAAAGCAGCAATGTAAGTATTTAATGTGAAGAATAATTATTGTCTTTTTATTATACATGTAAACGTCCCTGATAAATAAAAACAAAGCTGTTTAAAAAAACGTTTGAGGAAAAATATTATAATACCTACTTACACTTGCCTCATATTAGGTTGAAATCTACCTCACAACCTTTAGTATTGACAATGAACATTTGGTTTGTCAGGTTCCAAGAATAAAGATGTTAGTCAATACTAACAAAAATATATGGATATTTTGTTTACTTATAATATTAATATTGTTGGTAAATTGTTAAGTATGGTTTTTCAAGTTGTATAATTGAATACATGTTTTGATTACTTTTGAGAATCCTCTAGAAAATTTCTAAACAATAATGCCAAATTATCAAAATTTCAAATTAAAGTATTAATTTCAAATGATACTTGGACAAAATGTCTATTATTGGTATATCAAATTTCAATCGATGTAGATATCTGGTTGACACACAAAAATATGTGGAACAACATCTCGTTTCATTATTATTTTCCCACCCATTAATTTAAAACGTACATAATTTTTCATGTCTTCTTCTAGCTAAATAAACATTTTATTAATGATAACATAACCTAACGTAATTTACCTATAACTTACTTTAAAGTGGTCTTCGCAACAAAAAAATTCACTCTTGGATTTGGGCATATCACGTCTTTCTGCTTTAAACTATCGTTTTTTACGCTCATACTCTTGGGGCACACGAACAAATGTTTTGTTTGGTGTACTTTTAGAGGTGCTTGTACAACGGGGCACAAAACACCACTTATTCTGAGACCCGTACATAGCCATTCACTTATGTTTTTATTCAAAAACTTAAAATTCCAGTCACTAAATTATTGTTACGTTTATAACTACGTAATAGTATATTACGTAACGTGTGTGGTAAGGAGCATTTTACGCACGAATGGAAAAGTTCTCTACAACACGAGTTACGTACTATACTCTACCCACGACCTACTTGTATTTGTATTTTTTATAAGAAGCATGAGAAATAACAGTTACATAATTAGAGGTGCTTGGTAAACTCCATCTCTATTACTCTATTACCAATGAAAGAAGCACATTAAAGAACAAACGTTTAATCATTATTAATATATTTTTGATAATCGAAAGTCCATTTTTCAATTATAATCAATACATATACATAGCCCTTTGGGCTTTTCATAGTTAAACGTGGCCATATATAATGTTTTCAAATAGTAATTCTTGTATAAAATGGAGACGTCTATTGACAGTTGCTAAGATGTTGCTAGGGAAGCCGTGCGATTTACTTTACAGCTATGCGTTTTTTTTACAGTGCGTAATAGACGTCATTACATTGATATCGACTGTGTGTTATTGACTGATTACAGGGGGGGGTCGTAGGTAAATAAAATTACAACACGCACGAATCAGGTATAACACAATACTGCTACCAGCTGCGCTACACTGTTCATATGCGGTGTGACGTCAGACCGCCATAACCTTGGGAAATCCCGTTTTGGCGCGAATTTCCAGCGTTTCAATTTCAAATGGCTTTTTTTGTTGGAAATAATTTTTTTTTTAATTATTTTTAAGATACCATAAGATTTATAGGTACATTAACTACCATTTTTTCTATTTTCTAAAAAACATGAAAATACCCAATTGAATAGTACTTTTGTATTCTGCTTTTAAATTCATGTATGCTTGTTTCGTATTTTCAGTAGTAATACCCCTAGGGTCTTGATAATACCGAGATAATTTTGTCATAGAGAATGCTGAAAGCGTGTTGCTTGATAATAGCCCAAGGCCGCAGGCCGAGGGCTATTATCTTTGAGCAATACGCTTGAAGGATTCTCTACGACAAAATTTTGAGTATTTATCAAGACCCGAGGAGTATTCGATAAGATAATTTTTTACTTTGTAGATATCAAAAAATTGAATGTCAATCTGACGTTCAATAATTTTTAATACAAACTTTATTAGTTTTAATCAAATATTATTCATCTTCATTTAAAACTACAGTTGTGAAAAGTACAATTGGTAAATTAATTGAATCGTTATACCAAATCTTTACGACATTTTTAATCCAGTTGTCAGTTTGACGTTTAATTAATTTCTAATAAAAAATAAACACCAAACTGAAAACACCACAGGTAGGGTATTTTCGCTGTAATACAGCGGTGATTGGATGAAATTTGACACATGACTTGAAATTGAGTAATTTGATTGGTTACAATATTCAGTAAAAAATTATCAGAAAAATTCCCGCTTCTACAATTTTTCAAAGCTTTCTTCATCTTTTTTTCCGAATTAATACATGAGACATCAAACCCTGGTATTCGTACAGCGCTGCCGGAGCTTGAAGAAGCCCATAACAAATTTGGAAAAGTGCTGATCTTTCAATATTCATAAATTGAAAAAATAATGTTAATAGAAAAAATTCAAGGAATCAACTATATTGAAGAATTAACGTTTAATCATATTGTTAATATTGTTAATAATAAAAAATCCCTTTTCTAATTATTATCACTACATACTTAGCACTTTAGCTAAGTTAAACGTGGCGATATGGAATTTTTTCAACTGTATTCCTCTCACAGCTTCAGGTAAAATTGCCAGTTATAGTAAAGTCGATCGTCAAAAACGTTGTCAGCTTTCGCATTACATTTACTACCTTAAAGCGTGTCCAGTCCATAGATCGTTTTCCACAACATGCGTCTACCGCAAATAACAAATCAAAGTGAAGCTAGAGACAAGTGTCAGTTATTACTGTTATCACATTTCAGATTCCTACTAACTTGAAATTTATAACCACAACACTTTGCATTATCTTTTTCCAAATAAAACATTGAACATTTCACTAAATGGGACATTTTCTCTTCACTTGCTTTTTCATACCATTCGGATGTAACTAATTCGTCACGGTAAACTTCTTACGACTTAATTTGCTTAAAATGCCGTTTAATCCACTTAAGTATTTAGATCGGCAGCTTCTGGATAAGATTGTTTACCGGTATTTCTTGCTTTTAGGTCCGTTTAATGAAAAACGGCAGTAATTTAACTCTACTTTGATCCTCTTATTCGATGCATTCATTTTGTAAAAGAAAAAAGACTATTTGAATCGCTTCTAGCACGCTCTATAAAGCATACGCTGCTACCTGGAGTAATTTTCTTGGAGAAGATTACTTCGTTAGTTGTAGAAGCAGCTTCAATATCAAACATCGAGTTGATGTTAATTAGTTTTAGTTAAAGTTTCAATTCAGTATATTATTCTTAGGAACTGATTTTCCCTACCATACATGTGCGGTTGAACTTTGTCCCTGTTCATGATTTAATCTCAAAATTTGGACGTTCGTAATTATTCAACCGAATACTACAATTTAATCACCGAATCTGATTATTTGGTCATTCGGCATTGACAAAAATTAGCAGTACACTTCAATTATTGATTGTAAATCATTCAGCTCGTGGTTGTTTCGTAGTTTGACGTGATCACTGACACTACATTTGTGTTTTTTAATTCATCACCGACTTCACATCTTTGTTTAATCGATTTTCAATCGAAACGAGCAGGACAAAATGTTTTTTATATTTTGGATATAAAGCTAAAAAAACAGTGGATATATTTTGGACACTATTGTCTTTTGAATTTATGTATCCTTTGAGAGGAGTTAATCCACTCGTTCTGTATCTGTAAGATTTTGAAGGGTGGGTGACTCCACAGCACTTAGGCCACAATTGGCATCCTTCCGAGGTTCAGACTTTCTTCCGGCTCGTCATCCAGCCTACTTGTTTGAAGTAGGCGATAACGTCGCTGGAAGTAAGCTCCCTCATGCTGGCTTGTGTTAGCCTGTACTCGCCGAATACGGAAAACCGGAATTGACAGAGGGTCGGACATTCACCAAGAATGTGTTCGACAGTCTCATCTTCCTGTTCACAATTTTGTCCAAAACTCCCAAATATATCGCACACATTAATTGTAGTCAAAAATTCCCGAATATGTCGCACACATTAATTTTAAATTTTATTCTTAGAACAATATCGAACATTACGAAATGTAAATATTTTTAAATGTTAAATGTTATTTTACATCACAAAACAAGCAGCTTTATACACTGCTTCTGTGATTAGTATATTTATTCATATATGTACTGTTGTATATCTATCAGTTGTCAAAAATTTTAGTTGAATAAATATTATATTATTATTATTATTATTATTACATCCTCTACAAAGTGAAGTGTCAGACAGACCCAGTCTGTAGAGGTGTTTTCGTAGGTGGCAGTGACCGGTCAGAATACCCGTGGTTGTTCGAAGGCTCTGCCTGTTCATAGTCACGTATTTTTTGGCTACTTTTCTGTCTGGACACTGCAGCAGTTCCTTGGCAAGCCTGCAACCTTCTGCATCGTCCCATCTACCCTTAAACTTTTCAAGAGAGTGTTCCCTTATTAGGTCACTCGTTGTTAGTGCATTCAAAATAGACTGTTTGAAGGCGTTAATTGCATCTTCTGGAAAATGGAACTGTAGACCACACAGTTGATTTCAAATTTTTGATGCTAGGAGTTGGGTTTGAGATGTATGGAGAATGGTTCAACAACTTGGTGTTTACTTGCCTCAAAAATTTAATTTGTGAATTGGGTTTTATACTTCTTAAGCAGCAGGAAACACTTTTTAAAACTGTAAGAAATTTGGGTTCATACTGCAAAGGATCGTCAGTTTGATGCGTTTTAGGAAGCCAGTGGGTCGAACCAGCATCAGAAATGGTGGTGTATCTTCTGGATGTTGTAGAATATGTGAAAATGATGTTGCCATTGCTTCATGCGGTTTTCTCGCTTGTTATCCACTTAACGAAAGGCATTGGTTGGATATTCATTCCCCACTCCTCAGTTCTTATCCACTGAGCGTTGGTTTCCACCATAATGAAGACCGTTAGCTCACCTTTACTTTGGTTGTGATTATTCACTGTACCGCTCAGTTGCCTGTGAAATAACTTCTGATTGTTATTGAGTGACAAACGTTTGGATTGTGCCTTCAACTTTTGCCTGAGTGAATCCATATATTCACATACATGTTGTTTATGTTGTGGGTGACCTGTATAAGCTTTGATTCTCCGATAAATCTTTCTCCTCACTTGTTAAGCGCGTAGACATATTCAAGTTGTTCTTGAACTTTGTGAACTGCCTCAACTCCCTTCTGATGTCATCAATTGGAATTTTCAGCCGGCGTTGCCACCAAGTCTTGCGCTGTTTCTATTCCTTACCGCAATTGTTCTTATGGAATTGGATTTGTTGATTGTGTATTATTATTATTATTATTATTATTAATTGTTTTTCGAACTGTGTGGGAGCTTGCATTGTTTTGATGGAGGAGCATTCATCGTTGGGGGTTGGTCAACACGTCAACAGATGCGGTATTCGAAGAGAAACTCATTATTTTAATGATAATTCTTCATGTAAGTTTTATGAATTGTGTTATTTGCAATTCCCAATCAATAATGCTACAATTTCACGATATGAAGACGTGTGACATCTGGTGCAAGTGCTCGACGATCATGTTCAGACATCCCAGTTTATATTTTCATGGAATCAACCCTCAGTAGAGTATAAAAAATCAACAATTTCGATAGTGGTAATTCCAATATATTGGAATGATCCTACGCCCCATCCACTGATATTCATTCATAACTTCTTTAAATGACCATCTCAATACGCACAGTAACTAAGAATAACTGAAATAATCATTTGAAATAATTGTATGGAGCAATCACTCATTTTAACATTACAATTGTGATTGAATTCATTTTAGTAAAACTTTCAACTTCAAAGTTTAAGTCAATGTCCTTCGTGGCATATAGCAAAAGTAGTAGTTGATGCTTCTTAGTGAGCGGTCTTTGTTCTTTCATTTCAGAAGACTCTGTAAGACGTTATAATAGTATCTACACTAATACCTTCAATATCCAAGTCCAGTACTATCAATACTGCAATATTCGAACGATTTTATGATCCACCCTTTGATACTTACCATTCCCAGCTGCTTTCATTGAATATTTTACTCAATTTCGAAAATAAAGTATCCCAGTTGTCAAATTAACAAACTTAGATCCATTTGTAAGGAGTATCATTCAGATCTGACACAGATAAATTAAACTTACCAAGTAATATTCCATTATGTTTCTCACAAAATTATATTTTTTCCAGCTTGTCCAATTACCTGTTTATGTATCTTTTTCGAAAGTTGCTGACTCACTTAGGGGGAAGATTGCTCTAAATTGACAGATGATAAAGGATGACACACACGACGCTACGTGAAGAACTTTTTTCGTATAAATCATGTTTGTTAAACTCTTTTTATAAGAAAATCTCTACAATACTGTGAGAAATCCGTTTTGAATACAAATAATAATTTATTAATTGTGACAAAATTAATATATACTAAATAAATTGCTGCACTTGTCAAATAAATGAGGTCAAAGTGTGTCATTTTATATTTATCAATATAACCACAGAGTACACCATCCCAAGAAGAAGCGAAGCTTGTGCTATTTTACAATTGATTTTCTGAGTGCGCATGTCTGACAGTCGCCATTTTAAGACCGTTATCTGTCAATGACATGTGATTTTATTCTTAACCAAAGAATCTTCTTTGTTGTAAGCTTTTTGATTATTTACATATTTTCTTGTGTTTTGAACGATAAAATTTGTTTACAAAATTTTATTTATTAGTTATGACGCCAAGAACTTGTACAATTCGTGGCTGTCATTCAAGTGATGGATGAATAATTGAAAAACACAACAAAACTTCGATATCTATGGAGAAATGTTTACTGTCGCTTCTTTTTTATAACTTCGTTGTCACAGATATCAGTATATTTTCTCTGGGTGTAAAATTTAATTAAGAATCTGGTGAAGTGTTACTTTTAAATATATGAATAATAAAAATTTTCTATTCAAGCACCATACTTATTGTAATTTTTTATCATCATTTACTGAAATTCTTTCTATTGTAAACTGATATTATAAATATATAATCTATTATTATTGTATTGGTTTTTAGACTCATCCTATCGTACATATAGTGCTACATGAAAACATACTTACACATATAATTTCGATAACAATATGAAGAATAAGAATCATTCGGTTGAACAATAGCTCATTAATTTCAATAATGGTACCTACTCCAAAAACAGAAGCTAAAACTTATATTTATATTAAACTAAGGGTAAATGAAACTCAAAGTCCAAACCACAACTTTAATATTGATATTGTCCTCCAAAAGAACAAACCATATAGCTTAGCAACTAGTTTTGGTAAAATTTACCATCATCAGGCTATAAAAAAAGGTTACAATTATCAGAAGATCAAATTGAATTAAAGTTAAATTGAGACAAAATTATATTATGTTGTAGAGATGATATGAATTCTTAGATATTGAACAAAGCTTACATAACAATTAAATATTGACTAAAATTATATTATATTAAATTACAATTTACTACTGGTGTAAAACCAATCAATTTCCCATCATCATCATTGCTGTAGGTATTTAATGGTTCGGAAAAGAAAAAGAAAAGGAGAAAACTTATGCTAAAATATCCATGGCCATGGAAACTTAATTAAAAGAAATATTAAGGAATAAAGGAATTTGTCTTATAATTTTCACATGAAAAAACAAATTGACGATTTGGAAGAAATTTAAGGAAATGTAGTTTCGAAAATTTTTCCGAGGTACTACAAAGTTGACTAAACTTATATAGTTTTAGCAACAGAAGAATAGATGTTTTAAATTTACATCTGAAAAACCCAAAAGGGAACAATGTGAAAATATAATAAGAAATTGTAGTTTCAAAATAATGAGGGACTACATAGATGACAAAATCATAGTATTTCTTCTTAGCCACAAAAATTGATAATATGTACTCATACAAATGAATACTATTATGAACATTGTTGAAAAATCTCAACAATAAATCCATTGGAAAAATCAAATTATCGAAAATTAATATAATTTTGTCTCAATTCAACTTTAATTCAATTTGATCTTCTGATAATTGTGACCTTTTTTTATAGCCTGATGATGGTAAATTTTACCGAAACTAGTTGCTAAGCTATATGGTTTGTTTTTTTGGAGGACAATATCAATATTAAAGTTGTGGTTTGGACTTTGAGTTTCATTTACCCTTAGTTTGGATTTCAACCACATTTAAGTGATGGATGATCTCTTGGAGTTGAACTTATATTTATTTATTTTTCACAATATTTGTTAAGATGTTGAATTAACTTGAACAATTTATAAATTGAGATGAACAATTAAAACTTTGTCGAGACAAGTCATAAAAATAAACAATTATTATTTGAGATTCTTTGGTTTCACTTTTTTGCGTGTAGTTAACATTCACTTTACATTTTTCCAACAATTTTTTCAGTGTAACTTGATCCGTCATCTGTCAACGTCAGTTTGAAGGTCACGAAATTTTGCCCCCAAAACATCAAAGGATTTACGCCGGATTTCGTTTCTTGTTTGGCTGGTGTATTCTGTGATGTGTTGTCGAAAATATCACAGGAAACTGTGAATTTACTTTATTGTTTCGAGATCACGAAACTTGTCAGATTTTTCAAATTTTAGTTTGCGGTTGGAGGTGAGGATGTCGCTACTGCCACAAATTTTACACTTCCGTTACTGGAAGACGTGTATTTATTGTGATTTTAGTGTCTTCTTCAGTCCGTGATCATAAAATACTTGTCCGTGATTGGGCTTTGAGCTCGCGGACGGAGAACATATACCTCGTACTGATGGGGCGCAAATACGCCGAAACCGGTCTACATATTATGTTGTCCCTTCTAATTGCAAACCAGAATGATTGGTGTTAAATATCTTGTAGATATACCAATCCCGTTTGACTTTGAAATGTAATTCAATATCCGTCGGGCCTATATCCCGGGAAGTAGTTGTTGCTTCTTAGTTGAATGTGAAAAAGGGGGACTCATCTACTCCATTTACTGAAAAGTGTTTTTGGTGTAGCCATATCCACCACCAACGACAATTTATTGAAAAACCATGAAAATCGTTATATATTTGAAAATTTTCAATCATATATCAATTACCGCGCATCTCAAAGAAGAATAAATATGATTTTTAATTTTCATTTTACAACTCAAAGCAATTTATGTTGGCAACACCAGAAGAAAATTCTTTCAGAAATGAGTTATGATGAAGTGTCGGCTGTCCAAGTTTATCGGAGAGGAAAGAAAACAAAGCTATTTGGATAATTTCAAAGGATGTTTCGAGTTAGGAGATGCGCTTCGGGCTGTTTAACCTTTTTGGAGTTGAGAAAACCTACCGAACAAGTTTGAGAAGAGCTAACGCGCTGACTTGCTTACTTCATTGGCAGTGCCAGCGGCGCACCGCAGACCATACACTTTTTATATTTTTTCTTTGATTTTGAAGTGGTTTTGTTGGAATTACGATTATATACAGTAAGCAATACTTTAGTTTGAATGCGTGAATTAGAAAACACGGGCAATCCAAAAATAGTTACATTCTCCAATAATACTATAACTGAATTAACTTCAGGACAAGCAAGAAACAGCAATTTCAATCCATTTCCTCTTAACGGTCTGTTCATTATCATGTATCATGTAAAAAGAACTAATAATGAAATGGCATCACATAACAGATTTGTGATTTGTTTTCTGTCACTTCATTAACCACTTGGAATGGACAGAGAAATGTTTTGGTCTACTGGGGTAGAAGAGCCTACTCTCCCTAGTGAGAAACTCACTAGAAGGGAATCTTTGTACCATCACCAAAATTATCTACTTTCAAGAAGCTTCATTTTTATACAGACTGTTCTACGATGTGTTCACACTATCTATATATTGGGGACTGCTCAAAAGATTTCTATGAAAATTTACATAGATGGAGAACAAGTTATAAAGAATGTACAGAGAATATCTTGACATACATATTACTTATACGAGAATGAACGTTATGTTATTTTGAATATAACAACCTGTATTTTATCAAGTTTTCGGACTCTACATTGCGTTTTATTGTAACTTTGTGTAGAATACCCTTTATCTTGAATTTATAACTATCGACATATTGATCTATTTAATGAAACATTGACAGGTGCAGACCTTCATATTGAAAATTCTATGTGGACATTCCAAACCAAATAAAAAACATTCCGTCATGATGATAAGTAGGAAAAATAAGGTGATTTTTAACACATCGAAGGATTCTTTTTTTCACCACTAGCCTCTAAACCTAACTGTATTGACTTTTGTTAAGGAAGAAAAGTTGTTCATTATTAACAAATGGAAAAAAATACTTGGTTCGAACTTAATCTCAATCCATTTGACAGAATGTGAGGTTACCCGGAGCAAATACAAAATGAAAAAATATGTTTCCCTAACTATTCAATGGTCATATCCACCTAATTATTCAAAAGTGAAAATCAATTGATTTATCCATGCAGTTAGCATAGCTATTTTCACAAAACAATATTTATTATCATATCAAAACAAAAATTATTGGATAAATGTGGTATCGGTTGCCATCGTTGTACACAGCTGTCATGTCATGTGAAACGGTAGTGACTGGTGACCCGTGTTTGTTTTTTACATATGACAGTAGCAGAGATGATTTGATTTTCAAGAACATTTTGCATATTTTTATTTCTCCACTCAATTTTTAGGCTGACAATAAGGACCCAATCTTAGGTACAGGATATTCTTAGGACGTCCATATTGAATCCTAAGTGGGTCTCAATGTCCCAGACCTAATTTGTATTTACTAGAGACGTTTTAAATTTTACGTCCTGGGAAATTTTGGAACTGATTACACAAAAGCTCAGTGCTTTAATGGCTGCCTGACTATCCGACATTATGAAAATCATTTGCCTTCTGTACCTTTTATCAATATTGAACTGGGAACTCTTTCTTAAGGCGTGAATTTCCGCTTGGAAGATACTTGGGGTTTTTCTGGTAATGGATTCTATTCTTTCTTGTCCGTAACGAGTTTTTTCGATAAGGTATACCTTTTCATCCTGTAACATGTCCCAGGTTGTCTGATTTCTAAGAAGTGATGAGGTGGTTTTTTTTATAATGACTCCCTCTCTACTTAGTCTGTATCTTGGTATTTATGCATAAGTTTCCACCACTATAATATGTAGTGGTGTAAGGTTTAGAATCACTTCCATGGCTGCCATTGGGCGTGTTTTGTAATGGATATACAGGCTAGTTCTCGAATTTTGGAGAGGTGTTCTCTCGTCGTCAATCAACTAGTTCTTCTACTCCACGCATTGGCTCCATAAGTTGGTCTCACTATGGCAGTATACCTATATCCAGCTCAGGATTTTTGGATTACAACCCCAGTTTCTTCCTGCTTGATACCTGTACACCATTAGATCCATTTTTGCTTTTATGTAATGAAAATTGATGTTTGAGCTGGTATAATGAACTATTCTCAAGTCCGGTTTATCAATAGCAATTTATCCAAAGCAATTTATCCGTCAGTTAATGCTCAACTACCAGTTATTTTGGAAAGTACGGTTTATCAACAAAAGGATATAGTTGAAATAATACCCTTCTTGGTGTGCGTCATCGATTGTTAATGTCTTTCTAACACATTACGTAGGAAGAAATGGAAAAAAGGCAGGTCTGTGATTAATCCTAATCAAAATATCTCCATAATCTTTGACTTACAAAAATTTGATTGGTTGATGTTTAGATTACGCTCAAGCTCAACCTATCATTCGAAAGTTTGAAATACTATGAAGGCGTTACTTTCGTAGCGGCAATAAGTCTTACGTCTTTTTCTACAGTCACACTGAAAGTTCTTGACAGGTCTGTACTTTGTTGTTTACGGTCAATTATTATTTATGAGAAGTGAATATTAATCTTATTGTTTTATTTTCATACCTTACTTTGATAAATTATCTTTTTCATATTTACAGTAATTACTAAAACTCAGATTTTCAACATTTCATAACTGAAAAACGGTACGAGGTAGGGGTAACATATTATATATTTTTGAAATCAGAAAAAAAAGTCCATTCCAAAAATGTGAAAATATACAGGGTGTACCATTCAAAGAATAACTATTACTTTTTGTATCCCCTTAAATACGCACGCTACTGAACTTTTGATAAAATATTAAGAAAATTCAGCTGTAACCAAACAACTTTTATCTAAGACTTTTTTTTTCTAAAAGTAATAATAACGATGATAGGGGGTGGGTAATTTATAATGAATAACCCTGTACTTGTTACAACCAATGAGATTGCTTCTTACACTTATTCGTCAACATTGCCAACTTTTATTATCTGTCAGTTAACAAACTAGAAAATAGAAACGAGTTGATAAACCGCTTCCAGGCAAACTGGAACTTTATTTGCTAGTTACTTTTATCTGACGGATTCTTAACTGATGGATAATATTGGCTATTGATACACCGGGCCTCAATCAAAGAAAATCTAACTATCCCTAAGTTTTAGAATTCATTGCAAACACAATTGGATAGAAACAATCCTTTTAAACTATTTTCAATTATTCAAAAAACCCCTTGTATACAACTTGGTCTGTAATAATGAGAAAATGCCGGTATCCGGAACGAGTGGTTTCTTTGGGTTTCTCATTAAGGAAAACCAATCGGTCTCTGTAAAACCGTATCCGTTTTCGCATTTTTTTACCTGAAAAAAAACTGCGTGATGGCGTAACCCGATCGATAATAAGGTTATATTTATAGGCGTGCATTCGCTTTTAAACGTTTTATTCATTTTTTTCGAGGTTAATTATGAAGACAGGTCTAAATGATATTCGCTAAATGGTTCAGACACTTTCTAAGTGTAAGTTGTGAAATATTAACTCGAAAAATAAATGGGAATAAAATGGATTACGAGGTGTGGTCAATTAATGCTCAAATAACAGTTGGGAATCGTATGGAATTGACCCAATTTAATATGCAAGGTTGACAAGAAGAGGGTGAAGAGATTAAGGGGATTGGGTTAAGAAAATATCAGGTGGATTGTATGGAGTGACATTCACTGAGACCAAAAAGATCTATTGTGCCCCCTTACTTCCACTCAGTTTCTGAGTCTCAGAAACTAGTAGCTCCCTTAGTCCTATTTTCCAGAGGAATTTAAGGATATCTGCAGGCTTCAACTTAGGTGAATGTTCCTCTTCTTTCCAGTTATCTCTCAGGTGCTGTGCTTTAGGATTCTGAAAAGCTGTGTCCAACTGTGTGGATGGAGGTTTCTTCTTCCATACCACGAAATCTACATTCTTCTTCCTCCACTATTTTAAGCTTTTTCAGGTGCCGATTCAGGCGACAATGTCCCGTTGGGACCCCTGTTAAAACTCTTAGCGCAGTTTCACTTTGACCTATGCATTCATTAGATCTCAACAGGTTGTAGTCACCCAGAAGAATCTTTGATTGTATAAGCCCTATAAGATCTTTCCAATGGTCAGATCTTCCCTTTTTCTCGGCTTAATCTATTTCTTGCCATATAATCATGTGAATTAGAGGAAAATTGATGTAATAGTAGGATGTTTTTGAAGTAAGTACCGTTTCACTACAGCATTGCATTCTTGGTAGCCGTGTTCACACTATTTTGTGCATATTTCAAGTGCAGACAAAGCAATGAATCAATTAATTGGCCGAATTCTATAAGCAGATTTGATATGAGTCTATGCCATTTAAAATGTGTACAATTCAAATTTATTGCAAACACTTATTACATTCTCAGCCCGCATCACCTGAGGCATCACCGTAACAACTTAATTTTTAATCTCTTGACCATAGAGAAGACCTCATACCGGATGAAGTAGCCTGCCCAACACAGAAATAGAGGGTCACGAAGATTTATTGCTTTGCCGCATTTATGAATAATCTAATCCGCTTTCTTGGTGCCAAAGGCCAAAACCGCCCAAATCAATCTTTAAATATGTGCAAGTTATGAATAAAACATCATAAGTGACAAAATGGTGAAGTAGTGGATTGGAGCTTATGCATATAGTTGTAACAATGTTAAGGTCGAGAAAGGGACTGGGCGACCTTTTGTCATTAATGACTATTTGATGCAGCAAGTTGACGAAAAGTTGAGGCTATCAAAATCAGTTCAGACTATGACTCAGCCTGTGAGCAGGTATACAAATTTGTAATATTGCAAATATTTAGAAACCTTACATTGAATATTGATGGCGAAAAATCAATTTATTTATTTCCAACGACCATATTTTTACGATTAAACAAGTGACACAGAAAGTAATTGAATGAAATTTGGAAATATACCAGCGGCTCGTTGATCTAGAAAAGGCGTTTGACAGAGTGCCAGGGAATGAAATTGAAGAAGCATTAAACAAAAAAAACGTAGATAAACAATTGGTGAATGCTATAATGAACCTACATGACGACAATACAATATATGTAACAGACAACATGGTGTCAAAGGAATTTAAAATCAATAGTGGTCTAAGACAAGGAAGAGTATCAAGCCCATTTTTATTTAACTCAATATTAGATGATGTGATGAAAGATACCAGAGAACATACTAAGCAATCAGACATCTACAATCCGTTTATCGTGAATGCGCTTTTGCAGATGATCTTGCAATATTCGCAAAAAACGAGCAGGATCTGCGAAGGACATTTGGAATGCGAAGCTAAAAAATAAAAACTTGGAAATAAATGAATAATAGACAAAAGTAATGGTGACAGGAAAAGAAGATACTCAAATGAATGTGAATCTTAACGGAAAACATCTGGAACAAGTAGAAAATTTCAAATACCTAGGAGTAATGAAGAGAATAATAAAGGGAACCATGACATAGCAATGAATACAAGAATAGAAAATGCTTCGAAGGTGTACAATAGCCTTGAAAACTCGCTCATTGGAAAGGAAGAAATCTCCATTAAAACTAAAATGACTGTATATAGAATTATATGTCTACCTATATTAACTTTTGGATGCGAGAGCTGGGTACTGACGAAGAGGATGGAAAGAAAATTACGAAGTATGGAGATGAAATTTCAACGGAAAGTCGCAGGTATTACAAGAAGAGACAGAATACGAAATTGAGTGGTGAGAGAAAACCTTAATGCTCTACCTTAATACAAGATCGACAATTAAAATGGTTTTGACACTAGATTAAGCAACAACATGCCGGTGAAACATATATGGGAAGCAAAAAGACAAGCAAGAAGCGAAGGTATAACTTCAGCGGAAGCAGAAACCAAAGCAAGAAACAAGGAAACATGGAGAGCTTTCATAAATAATTATTAAGCAAAATTTGATCAGCTCACACCTTAGGGTAGGTAGGTTTAGATTATATATATACATTGAATATATAATTTCGCGTGTGCGTCCAAATTTACCACCTAGCTAGGTAGGGTTGATTTGTCTGTTGCCTAAAACATAAGGGGTTCTTCTTCATCTCTTTGTTACCGGACTCGCGTCGATAAGGGAGTCAAAACAGCATCCTCCTTTAAGGTCCATACTTCCATAGTTGTATTAACGGATCTGACACTCTCTTCAACAAAATTCAACTAACTTGTTGCCACTATTTTCGAATCAATTGGCCCACAATTCACCCCCTTGTCAGAATTATCATACGACGGATAATTTTTTATATTGTTATTTTATGTGAAGACGTTACGTTACTGATATAAAGTCAAGTTTCAATTTCACAATATAACGCTGGTTCGCGCATACGAGTGCAGCTTCGAGTGGCTTCTTCTTACGTGAAGCGAAGTCTCCAACTACCTACATCTTCAGATAGTTGCGAAATTCAAAATTAATACTCATCTACATGGCTACGAACTCGTTAGTACAAACTGTCGACCTTATCTTAATTTATACTTCTCGAGACAACTCGAACGCAACATTATCACTATCTGGATGAACTCAGCGAGACGATATTGTAATGGGTTTTATACTTTTCGGTTTTATTTAAAACGTGTTTAATTTTTCGAATTGATAAATGCATCTAACGTCGCGATGCAGTGAATCTCTATTACGATTTCAAAGTGCTGTGAAATATACATAAATTAATCAGTCGTTCTGACGGGAAACTATTCACTGCTTCCTTATATATTGCTATCGGTTGTGACATCGAAGAATATATTTTCGGTACTGCACTTGCGTCTATATGCGACTACTAACGAAGGTATGCCATTAAAACAGCCAATATTCCCTCGTTAACTCGAATACTTCCACGTATGTCTTTGTGAGACATTACGAATACGATCTTCTTGTGCAGTGTTGCCAACAGAGTACAAAAAGCTATACCACGTACAGGTTTAAAAATTCCCATATTTGTTCATAAAGTCTCTCTAGTTTCGAATAATGTTACAGCTTCATAATACCGGGTGTCCCAAGTTATCATATACAGGCAATATTTATGTCGCTTATTTGACAATATAATTAATGAATAAAAAACTCCATTTAGGTACTTTCCTAATGACTTATGATGTTTTAAATTTGACCGCCCTGTGGTAGCTACCCCTCACTTTTTATTTTCAAATCGCACCCCCTGTATTAATAATAACAAAAGCATCAATATTCCATGAAGTATCAATTTCAACTGAAATACTTCTAATGCAATTTAAAAAACGAACAAAAAATTACAGCAAGTGTTCGAAATTATTTTCTGCAGAATCCATGGAAGCTTCAAAACATGTTAAAAGCTTTCTTGTGCAGGCAGTCTGAATCATAAATGGTGTAACGCTACGACATGCTCCACGAATGCGTTCTTTAAGATCAAAATATTTCAACCTAGAATTGTAGTCTTGCATCAAGGCTGAACATTTTGTTGACGCAAGATTTAGCGGAATACTATCAGTCACGATTCATATTTTTCAGTAAACAGCTGCATTTTGTACTATTTTGGTAAAGTAAATTTATTTTCAGAAAAGGTAAAACTCTCCGTCAATATGATATTTAAAATTTCCGCTGAAATTTATAGTACCTGCGGGCCGAACTTCAGATGGCTTTCAAGACAGTAGTCACTGCTGACAACGTGAGAGTTGCAATTCTAGGTTGAAGTAAAGCATCTCGGAGCGTTACACCAGCTATGATTCAGACGGGGCCAGCACAACAACACGTTTTGCAGCTTGCAAGGGATCGGTAGGAAATAATTTCGAACATTTGCTGTAATTTTCAGTTCGTTTTTTGAATTGCATCAGAGGCATTTTAGTTGAAACTCATACTTCATGAAATATTGATGCTTTTGTTATTATCAATTGAAAAAAATACCAAGTATGTGCTATCGTTGTATTTGTTACCTATTATTTATTTAAAATAAGAAGGCAAGATAAATTGCAACGGCGACTCAATGTGGAGAGCACCTCAGGTGTGAATTCGGAGACCAAACTAATATCAGTTCAGGGAGTAGTCTTACCAGTTCGCGGGTAATCCTACTTTATTCAAGTTATTGAAGTTATATTGAAGTTAATGAGATAATAGATGAAGTTAAGAAACCAAATGAATTTAATAAGTTAATGAGTCAAGTTGAAAAATGTAATTAAAGTTAATCCAGAAAGGTAAGTGGGCGCCACCCTGGATAATATTAGTCGACTTGTTTTCCTACGTTAGAATATTATATTTCCGGATTACATTTTTCATAACATTTTTTTTATCGCCTTCTGTGATTGAAATAAGTAGTAAAATAAAATTGAGTTTTTATGTTATTTAAATATTGTTTCTTTGATTTTTTTGATGAATTAATTAGTTAACTAAATATACATATTTTAAAGACTTCAACTATATACATGTGAACCTTTTATCAACTGTATAAGAAAAACTAGGAAGAGAACAAAATAAAAAAAAAATATCGCTGAATGTGTGTATCTGGCACTTATCACTGGGAGGAAAAAATATAAAATCAAGAATCAGAAATGAAAAGCATATACGTAAATGCAACTTACCATTCACATTGAATGCACTTTAGAAAAAAAAGAGTTTGAGGTAAACCTCTTACAATAAATTAGAAATTTTTAACCTTTTCGGTTAATGGTTCACAGGAGAAAGAAAGCTTATTCTTACTACTCGCCATTGAATTGAACCATGCGATGAGCAATGGACATACGTTGTATATCCCTTTTTTATGCAGATGCTCCGCTTCGATAAAGAATTTACATATTCGTATTGTGTTCTTAATTTCTATCTCTATAGGAGAGAAGAATAGGAATATTTGACCAATATCAATGTATACTGATCCTCACCAACGAAGATTATCCGTCGCACATTAGATGTAAAATCTTGCCTTTCAGCGGTGCTACAGGTTCTCGACGAGAATCACATGTTGGTAAGGAAAAAGGACTGGCTACCCGCCGTCCGGTAGATATTTAAATACTCCAATGATAGTGGCCAAATATAACGTTACATATTCCAAATAGAACGACACGCAATTTTCAATGACAATATACAGGAAGTGAGGGGTAGCTACCACAGGGCTGTCAAATGGACAAATTTTTTTTCATGAGTTATAAGGAATGCCATCCAATGCAATTTTTATTTATTAATTATCTTGTCAAATAAGCGAGATATTATTGCCTGTATACGATAACTTGGGACAACTGGTATACGGGGTGGCAATTTGAAGACAAAACGGTATTTAATATTGCCTGAACTAATGACAGTATCAAAATTTGGCAAAGCACGTCAATTCGCATTTCAAGGGGGAAAACTGCTGAGTCGTTTGTTGTAACATTACTCCCAACCCCCTGATCCCCAGGGCACCTATCACTAAAGGGGAATAAATAATGGAATATGTGAAGAACTCGCGTTCACAGCTGGGCTTCATACTGAATGACGACAACAGTTTTGGTTGAAGGTCGTTTGAAATTATTTCAAATGACATGGAACCTCAAACTGTTCTCCAAGTTGATATTGATGAAAAAATAGTTATTTATGTAACTAGTGTGTAAAGTAGCCTTTTTTTGACGAATGTGATGAGCCGCAGGCGAATGCGACAATCACATGAGTCGAAAAAAAGGTCTTTACACACGAATTGCATACAATATTTTTTCTACTAGCGAATATTTAATTGAAATACAAAAGTTTAGTAGTAATTTTCTTCACGCACTTGTGCGTAAAGAAACATACTTTACGCACTAGTGCGTAAAGTAAGTTAAATTTTCTTTAGAAGAGTCTTTTTATAATAATCTAAAATAACATCATAGTTTTCTAAAAATATTGAATTCCTAAATATAAAATACAATTGCTTACTCTAGGTATAGTAGGAAGATCTCAATTTAAATTTTAAATGTCAGATTCAATTCACAAAGAAATGTCAGTCACTCACCGCCAACTTATACCTATTTACCGTATTATTTCCAGTACTCAATAATCATTTAACGATAATTATTAGGTTACTTTACCGAATTCTATAGGTTTCTATCTCCAATTTATGAAAAAAACTTAGATTTAATATCCGTTTATTATACCTATATTTTTATAAGACTAGATATCTATAACTACATACATATTGGAATTTTTTCTTTACGCACTAGTGCGTAAAGTAAAACTCTTTACGCACTAGTGCGTAAAATAAAGTTTTACGCACTCGAAAATGTGTCTAAAGTACGTACTTTACACACGGTAGTAGAAAAAAGCCTTTTTAATTAGGTTTTCTAGATGTCATTTGATGATTTGATAAAATGGAAAAGAAATGGAGATCTGCCATAATTTGAAAGGTATTTATTCAAAGACAAGGTAACAATTTTGTGTCAGTGAAAGAAATGAAAAAAGAAATAAAAAAAAGATGTCAGGTTTCAATCCAAGCAAGTGTCCAAATTGCTATCCGCTTACTTCCAAACAGTCTTTCTTCAAGACTGTTCCGAACATTTTGTAGCATAACAGGAGTTATTTCACCACATGCCACAGTTATCCGGTGGCTTAGATCTTCTGAAGACTTCGGTAGCGTTTTGTGAACAACACTTTTTGAAAAACCCCATCCAATGTGCGGGAAAATGTTGATATAAAAAGTCACGTACAGGAGCTGCATAGTGTGGTGGAGCACCATCCTGTTGAGAAAAAAAGTCATTTTCTGGGATCTGATCATAGTTTTACATTATCTCCACAATTTGAGGGTGAGAAAAACGGACCAAACATATTATTTCCAAAAATCCCAGCCAACTCATTCAATTTTTGTGCAGCCTGTGTTTGTTGTTCTCTCACAATTGCAGGATTTGCATCTGCAATTATATTTGTTCACGTGACCATGAAGAAAGAACGTGCATTCGCCAGAAAAGCATATCGAATGTAAAAAGTGGGGGTTGTCCACCTGTCTTCTAGTCATCTCCTCACAAAATTGGATACGGCGATCTGGATCGACTTCATTGAGCTCATGCACGAAATGAATCTTATAGGGATGGAATTTATGCTATTTCAAGACCCTCTAAGTGATTCTACGTGGAATTTCTGTAGCTGCTGCTACTATTTATCTCGTGCTTGAAGTGGGATCCAATGCAACATGTCCCAAAAGTGCAGCCTGTGTAGCCTCGTTAGTAACAGGATATTGTCTTTCATGTTTTCTGTCAGAAACGTTTCCGGGCTCCATAAAACTCTTGCAGCTGCCCGTACAGACTCGGTGTGCAGCAATTTCAGTTTTCTCTGCAGTGGTGTGAACCATAATAATTAGGTTCATTAGGTTCATCTATTTTGAATTAGATAATGGAGGAATTTGACTAAAATAGAACTAGGTTACCGTAAAATTCTACTAAACACCATTATCTCATCACGTCAATAGCTGACAAACATCTTTTTTTGCTATTTCAGTAATAAATGTTTTATAATTTAAAGGTATGAGTTTCAATTTTATTTGTAGTATTAAGTTTTTTTATAGAAATAATAACATTCCATTGGAATGTCTAATACCTAATTATTGATTCAGCTTTTTATTTCGATTTCTTCAACGGAGATCCCAATATGGTTTTTGTCATTAATTTCAACACTTGACACAAAAATGTTAGCATGTCTTCAAAGAGAATCGAAATACCTTCAAAATTATGTGCCAATCGACCCTAATGCCCCTTTTAGGGGGATGAAGTACTACCATAAGTTGCCCCCTCGAAAACAAAATCGACGTGTCTCAGGGTTTGCCGCAAAAACCTCCCCAACCAATAATATTTGAGGTGGACCGTTTCTAATGCGCCACCCCGTATTTGAATGATGCAGGCATAAAGTAAGTTCCAAATATTGCACGTATTAATAACACCTCAACCTCCCAACCTTATTCTATGGTTAACACTCGAAAAAGTAAGTTCTATAACTCTCAAGAATGGACTGTTTCTTCTAGCAGGGTTCTTATTATTCTCATTTCATATTTTTTTCTGAACTTCCACAGTCTACTCAGGCCTCTATAAAATTTTCAGCAGCATGGTAAAATTGATAGTGCCGTATTGTTTAATGTTTATCAATCAATTGTCGAAGACCGCTCAACCTCAATAAATGATTCACCTAGTGTTTGTAATTCGTTGGAACAGGTTAAGAGAATTTCGGGTACGGTCAATCAAATTAAACGCTCTAAATGATGTGATTATTTCTCCGAAATGAGAAATTGATCAAGTCGTTTAAACTATTTAGCCACCGGGTTGGGTATGGTTGGTGTCAAGAGCGGATTAAAGGGAAGGTTTAATTGAATAATTTAGGTTGAGTGTACTACACGTTTGCGTTTTGCTTTAGTTTCGATAAAAATGGTCGTAAAGATAAAGAAAAGGGTGAGAGGGATTGAACGGATGAGGTTAAACATCAATTTCAATAATACTGAATAAACATCAACCAATTCAATGCAAGGTCTCACTGAGCTTAAGTACGATATTCCAGGAAAAAGTTGCAGCAATGCAACACTAAGTATGAGAAATATTAAGGCAAGAGATTGAGGGTAACACCATTGCCTTATGCTCTGACAGTCCAGCTATAAAAGCAATCAGTTCCAGTCTAGATAAGGAATAACAGGAGAGACACATAGTCCAGTCGGTTTAGCATTGAAGGTGAATTTAAGAGCAGTGAGAAACATTTTTGATGGAAAGAAATAGACAATGTTAGAAAAAAGACATATACTTACCACAAAAAATTGTTCAAACTTACAATGATGTTTTTACACATACAAGAAGGTTACAGCTATCATATGCAATAATTTAATCAACAATTATGTCGTTTTGACTGACTCAGACGTAAGTTTGAAAAAGTGGTTGAAATTTCACCTTAGTAACAATTGAGATATCTGTGCGGTTTTCTATTTAAATTAAAATTTGAAAAAATCCACTTAAAGTACTTGAAAAAACACAACTTTTGGCGTTTTGAACGTTCAATTCGGACCATTTAATCCCGAGTTATTGAATGCCAAACTTGATCAACGCTTCTCGGCAAACGATCAACAAGCTAACGAAAAAAAAATACCGACATGCGGTACGATTCAACCTCTAGCCACATACTATAATCTGCTATACTAACAGCTGTAGCTATACTCAGCCATGCCCTCCCCACGGAATCACAGCGCCAATAGCCGCGCACATTCTCTCTCATATTTGATTCAATTGTTGATAAGTTATGAAAGGTAGGTGTGTTGAAAAATATCTGGGAAGTATGTAGAAGGACTGAAACCAAAATGTTGTTTGACGTTGAGCGCCAATGGTATAAATAATGAGATTGTATGTTGTTGAAAAAAAAAAGATGTTATATACCGCAGGTTCTTGCCTAACTAACCAATTAAATTTGGAGGTAAACTAAGCCAGTTCGCAGGGTTTTGTTACCTTATTAATCTTAAGAAAAATAAATTAATATTGGCAGAACTAGAAAAACAGAAAACGTTATTTTAGGGCGCCACTAATTTCCTTTCCTAGAAGAAAAACAAATCTAAATGTTTAAATCTGTTTAAAAAAAGAACCTAAAGTTTCTGTATAATAAATAAAACTAACAGAGTAAAAAAAATGTATATAATAACGGTTTTTAAGTTAACATAAAAAAAGGGTTGGTAGCAAATAAAAAAAAATACTTATCAAAAGTACAATTGTTTGAAGATGAAGATGACGTCGATAATGAAGATGATATTGTAGATGAAGATAATGTTGATGATGAATATGTCGATGTAGGTACTACGGATTGTCTACAGGAACCGGTATTCAGGAAGCTTCTTGTTAATCAGGAACTGTTTGTCCCACAGGTACTTGTCTGTCACACAGGAACTTGTGACTCAGAAACAACATTCAGGTTGAAAACGAGACGACGCGCAAGATTTCAGGCTTCATCGGTTGAGGTGAGGAGTGCTGCTGAGGAATGTATTCCAATGAATACAGCCCACTACATCGCCAGAGCACCTAATACGACCAGTCAAAAAAATGGTCAATTTTCTGGAAGTAGCCTCAGAAAACTTTATAAACTGTGGATCGATGTCTTTTGAAGAGAATAAAGGAAAATTTGTAATTTAAAATGCATCATTAAATAACAAACTCAGAAAATGGGGATTCTTAGTTCAATCTTTTGTAGAAACTAACGAATTTCGTCCGGAAAATCAAACAGTAGAAATCCTTCGAAGCTCGAAAATAAACTAATTACGCCTCAGCGATGTCATCATCCTTTCCTATTTAGCTACTTTCATTCAACTTTGATGGCATCTAAAAATAATCCCCTACCAATTAGGAGACATATTGTTAAAGCTCCCTACCTAATTGTTCGTAAATGTTGAGCGTGTGCAGATCGCTTACAATAGACATTTAGTAAATTTTAATGAAAATACTCCTTTAATGCGTCAAATTTCATAGTGATTGCCCGAATAAATTCCTAATTCGGATTATCCTCAGTCTTGGAATATCTTTGTTATCATTTCAACCGTTTTGCTTTTATACTTTCGGTCGTTTCAATACATTCAGAGAATTTATTCGATCATTTAGAAAGGATCTCTTGTCATCCGAAAACAAAAGTAATTGCTAGCTATGGAATTTAATGTCATTCGAGTCGGCAAATAATTTTTGGTAATTGTATGTACTAAATGAAATCAATAACAACAAAGATGAGCCGTGATGAACTCAAAGTTGCTTCATTTTATTTGCTCTATATTTTGGAATCCAAAGCTGGCCAAACTGTTCTATTTTATTCATCATTGATTGGTTGCTGAGATCCTCATTAAACACCAATTAATTTGGCATGATACTCCATTGGAATCGATTTAGGTTACTTCCATCTACATATGCTTCAGGCAAATTAGTATTGGTTTTAAAGATACCTACCAATCGCGATGACGTTCAAGTATATTACTAGTATGAGGTTAAAACTATGATTATACCTATAAATGTATCGGGGTTTTCAGGATGGTTTTGATAATGTCGGATGAGTTGAGTTCAACCCGAAACACAACGCAATAAAATAATTATTAGAATCAAAGTTTCACTGAGAAATGGGTTGAATCTTTTCTTCAACCCAACAAAGCTTTAACAACTATTATTCCCCTAACATGGTTTCATCTTCTCAGTTTTAGTTTTGTATGTTTCAATTTTTTCTTGCATGGATCCATCTTTAAGTTCATTAATTCATTCTATAAAAATGAACTCTACAGTCAATATTAATACCAAAATCAAGAGGCAAGCGACTGTTTTATGGAACAAAAAAGATTGTTATTGGAAAAGAAAATCCGAAACTTACATCAGGAAAACTTTCGAATGATTTTACTTTGAAAGATGCCCAGAAATTGATTTTCTGAATTCTCTAAGGGCCGGTTTTACAAGAGAGATTTATACTAGGTATAGTTATTCTGGGTATAAAGTTATACCAGAATTTATACCTAGTTTAAAACTGGTTGGTTTTACGATGCTTTTTTACACCGGTATAGCAATTATTGGAGTAAGAATTGCTATACCGGTGTAAGAAAGCATCGTAAAACCAACTAGTTTTATTCTAGGTATAAATTTTGGTATAACTTTATACCCAGTACAGTGCGCCCATAAAGTAACGCATAAATTCATTATTAGCTAAATGAACAATAATATTAAAAATTTCCGAAACAGGTCAATTTTTGATTTTAATTTACTGTTTTTTCAAATTATAATGTTATTTACAGGGTGAACCATCTTCGTGTGATGACGTCATCGCAATTTTTTTTGAGTGGAACACCCCAATTTTTTTTCGATTTCCGGATTTCCCTTGATGA